>CAUYSK010045143.1:0-26839 GCA_963575035.1 Avahi laniger | reverse complement strand
CTAGTACGAGCCACCTTGTCTCTGTGTCCGGAGACCCATCTGCCTTGAATACCAGGTGCTTGTTAAAACCCCCACTAGAGGGAATATTTCCTTGGGACCCCAAGCTTTCTCAGTGGTGAATGCTCACTATCAGCGTAGAGTCGAATCCTATCTTCCTGTCCTTGCAATAAGAGGCATGGCAAACAAAGAGGCTTGACTATTGGAAACAGACCAACTTCACACCAAGATTAACAGGGTGTAAGATGTCTCTCCCCTGCCCACCCTATCCCATCCACTGGAGTGGGTCTCCCACTGTCCTTGGCTGGTTAGGAATGTTGTTTGGATAAGAAGAGGCCCACTGGTGAGAGGGCAGCAGGATCCGTCCCTTCCGTATTTGGCAGCTTTGCATCCAAGAGCAGTCAGGGTAAAACTGTCATCTAACTAAAGTCATTTCAAACGACATAATTGTAGGACTCAGAAATCTAAGGGAATCAGATGAAAGCTCTTTGAATTATTAAAAGTTCAATAAAAAGACTAGATACAAGTTTGCATAAAAAAATGTAATAGGTTACTGATTTCTCAGAAATAACCTATAGAGAAATAATGGAAGAAATGATGACATTAATAGCAGGAACCAAAAATACAAAATATCTAGGAAAAACCCTAGGGAAAATAGTTCTTTTACATGAAGAGGACTAAAATGTCTTCCTAAAGGCTATCAAAGAAGTTGTGACTATTTGAGAAAGACATACTGTATCTTTACTGAGTGAAAAGATGGTAAAGATGTGATTTCTTCCAAAAATTATATCTCAGTGTGATATAATTTCAATCATAACTCCAGTGGAATTTCTTTTTTGGAACTTCAAAAATGACTTTGAAAGTATATGTAAAAGGAAAAGAGCTAAGGACAGTAAGATAATTTTAGAAAACAAGAGTAATGTGACAGAACTTGCCTTACCGAGAATTATAATGTATTTGTAATTCTTGGCAAATGACGTGATACGGGGCAACGATTTATAGATAAATTACCGGAAGAGATTAGGCAGTCCTGACATCAGCCCTAATACAGGATACAGGAATTCTCATAAACCAGTGAGGAAAGTGTGGATGATTTCATACAATATTGAGCAAACTGGCTAGTTAGAAAAAAAGATAAAACCTATTCTTCATTTTATAGCATAAGAAAGCTTTGTGGCACATAGCTATATATGCCATAAATAGTTGATGTCATAAATATATGGTATATAAAGCATATAGAAACAAATCTAGATCAAGCCACAAGTTCAATGTAAAAAGGAAATTATAGAAAGAACAAGAAATACCATGTTAATGGTGGTGGCTTGACCATGTGTTTTGTATCTATCCCTCCTGAGAGCCCATTAACATGGAAGGAAAAAATGTAAAATATGTAAACTTTGCAGTGATGGAGAGGACAAGGGGAGGCCTTCACAGAGCGAGAGAGCTCAACTCGTTTATGTGAGACATAAAGCAGGCAGGACAGTGGGGACTGGTGACAATGGTTTGAAACAAGCCCAGGCCCAGAGAGCAAGCCGGAGAGTAGGCCGGTCTGCCCTGACGAACTCTGAAGAACCCTGAAGAACACTGAAGAACTCTGAAGAAGCTTGGTGGTCAGAAATTCCAGGTACAGGGAGGGTACAGACAGAAACATGGTGCTAGAAACAGAAGGAAAAAGGGAAAATTTCTGTAGTAACAGGCAGCCTCTCCCAAACTCCTCGATTCTAGTGGGCAGAACACTCTGCACCAGCAGGCTGGCCCCCAGACCAAAAGGAAAACCGAGGTTTCCCTGAGGGTGGGCCTGGAGAAAAGACCCTGGAGTTTCCTGTCTGGAGATTGCCCAGAGCACCTGCTAAGGCCCTGCCTGGGTGACTACCCACAGTGGGGCCCGCCCCTTGGCCAGCATTGCCTGCATACCCAGGGTGCCCAACCAGCATTTCTGTGTCTCATTCTCAAATATGAAGGCATCACCGAGCCTTACCAGATAATTGTCACAAAAATGTAAATATTGTTTATTTATTTTCAATTTTAGAATCAAACTGCAGGCAAAAGAAAAGTTAGATGTAGTTGCACATCAGAATGAGTATAGTATTGACCTTAACAATGTAAAAGGATACAATGTCTATGATATGCTTTGAGATGCATAAAAAGATAAGATGGTTAGTTGGGTGTGGTGTAGCCTGTAGTCCCAGCTACTTGGGATGCTGAGGCAGAAGGATCATTTGAGCCCTGGAATTTGAGGCTGCAGTGAGCTATGATAGTGCCACTATACTCGGCCTGGGTGACAGAGTGAGACCCTGTCTCTAAAAAAAAAAAATATTAAAAGAAAGATGGCTGATGTGTGGATGGATGTGTGCATATGTGGTAAAGCAAGTATAGTCAGATGTTTTTTATTTTTTATTTTTATTTTTTTATGGAGACATAGTCTCGCTCTGTTGCCCTGGGTAGAAAGTACAGTGGCGTCATCATAGTTCACAGCAACCTCAAACTCCTGGGCTCAAGCGATTCTCCTGCCTCAGCCTCCCAAGTAGCTGGGACTACAGGCATGCACCACTACACCTGGCTAATTTTTTCAACTTTTAGTAGAGACGGGATCTCACTCTTGCTCAGGCTGGTCTCGAACTCCTGAACTCAAACAATCCTCCCTCCTCAACCTCCCAGAGTGCTAGGATTACAAGCGTGAGCCACTGCGCTTGGCAGTCAGATGTTAAAAGTGGAGGCTGGGAGGTGTGTACGTAGGTGTTCACTATAAAATTTTTCTATTTTTCTGAATATTTGAAAATTTTTATAATAAAATGTTAAAGTAAAAGAATAGATAAAAATTGGGAGGTGTGAAGGTTGGGAAATTGAAGAAAAGGGGAGGAATACCACCATTTGATTGACTGACATTAAAGTATTTGTCCTAAGGTAAAAGACATTTTAAATAGATTAAGTAAAAATAGTGATTGACCAATGAAGGAGAGATTGCCTCTGGGATCCAAGAGTAATGCAGGGGAGGGTGAGAGAATACTGCTTCACAAAAAAGAACCTTAAACTCTGCAAAATGTAAAGTATGTACAGTGATTTCTTTGATAAAAAATTTGAAGAATAAAATATAGATATATTTCCTATTTTTGGATAGGGAAGAATGATAAAAATTCAATGAAAAATTATAAAGGAAAAGTTGAGTGATTCTATCTACATTAAAAATGAAAGCCTTGGCCGGGCGCGGTGGCTCATGCCTGTAATCCTAGCACTCTGGGAGGCCAAGGCGGGTGGATTGTTTGAGCTCAGGAGTTCGAGACCAGCCTGAGCAAGAGTGAGACCCCGTCTCTACCAAAAATAGAAAGAAATTAATTGGACAGCTAAAAATATATAGAAAAAATTAGCCGGGCATGGTGGCCCATGCCTGTAGTCCCAGCTACTCGGGACGCTGAGGCAGAAGGATTGCTTGAGCCCAGGAGTCTGAGGTTGCTGTGAGCCAGGCTGATGCCACGGCACTCACTCTAGCCAGGGCAACAAAGTGAGACTCTGCCTCAAAAAAAAAAAAAAAAAAAATGAAAGTCTTTTTACTTTCTCCATATTCAGACATTAAATAAAATTAAAAGGCAAATAGGAGGGAAATATACTAAAACATGACACGTGTGTGTCTCTATCTCCCATATATAGAGCACCCTTCTACAAACCGGGGAGAGCACCCTAACACCTCAAGACTGCAGGTCCTACACAATTGCAACCAAAGACTATTTGAGAGAGTTCCAATTTTGAATTGAAATAATTATATCATCTTTCACCCCAAAACATCTTTAAAAATTGCTAAGACAGAAGATCAAATGCTGCTTTTTTCGTAGCAGTAGTGTATTTTTTAAATACTGCTTTTGTGGGAATTTTCTCTGAGTCCTTCGTAATTTAGTGACATCATTTGAAAGTTCAATGTCACTAATTGGGAGTAACATCAAACTTTGCAAGACGACATGCAGTTGGAAGGATCTGACTGAGAGGGTGCGTTTTGTCCCCTTTGCGTCTCCCGCCCTCTCTTCTCTGTGACTAAGGCCCTCTCAGTTCCTCCTCAGGACTCTGGACAGTCTCTGCCTTAAAACTGACTCCACACTCCTGATGGATTTGGGATTCCACTGTGAGACTCATATTATGTCATCAACTGTGACTTTCAAGGATAAGCCAGATGTTGGGGTTTATGACCACAGAGGTTATCTTCTGACGTGAGAAAATTTGCACTTAAAAATGCACAGGTGATAATGTCATATTTTCCATACTTTCTTGAATAGATTTGTAAGCCTTATGGACAACCCTATCGATAATACACAATGTCAAGATGGTGACCAAATAATAGAAAGTGAACGGGATCGCCAACATTTTGATAAAGAATTTATGAAAGCCTATATTGAAGATCTTAAAGAAAGAGGTGGGTTACTCATATTTAAAATTATTTAAAATGATAGTCCAGAATTCCACTCGCTTATGCCACACATTTATTAATATAAGTCAAATTGACAAAAAGTTAATTGGTTAGGGAACAGGTTACTTTGTAAATTATTTTCCCATTTACCCTCCCAAAAACCAAACTAAAAAAATGACACATTTCCTTAAAATATCAAATTTTCCTAGTCTATTTGATTGCTCGATATAACTATTTGACAGAGAGGCTGAGAAACACACCCTTAGAACGTGAGAATTGCATTATTAACTGTACATGAGCTTTAAGTAAATAGCATTGACAAAATAGCATTAGAAGTTAATGGGAAAATACAATTCCATTTCAAAAATCCATTTAAATTCAGCTTTTGAAAAAGTTATCTCACATAAAATCAAGGGACACTTATATAAAAAAATCCCAAGAGGAAAAACACAAGATGAACGATTAGTGAATAGATCCATTTAGTTTTGCTTTTCCACAGGGTGGTGACAATATAGAGGAGCATGGGAGGTCAGGTCCCTCAGGAAAGGGTGGGACGTGTATTTCCAAGAGCCAGATTCTGGTGGCTGTTTTCAAAGGAGTCCTGAGATCCTACTGATATGCTGGAAGGTGTAGAGTCCCTTCCTCCTGTCACATGCAGACATCCACAGGAAAAAGGCCTAAGTGGCTGTTTGGTCTTCTAATCACCTCCTCCTTTCTGGATCGGAATGCCTTGGAGTTGTCACTTAATTTTTAAGTTCTTTTCCTTGGTGAGCGAGGCGTGGACCTGACAGTAATGAGACGCGTTCCTGTGGGTTTAGGGAGACCGTAGCCCTGTGCTACCGAAGATGAGAGGAGATCTGTGGGCAGGTTCCCTCTGTCACCCTCAGGAAATGTCAGGCACAGGAGCATGCTCCTCCCTCATCAGGAGATGTCTGGAGATGATCAGTCACATTCAGAGATTGAGATTCAATGGCGCTAATGAAAAATTTCATTTATTTGCTAAATTAAAAAACTTTTCAACTAAATTAAGAAAATTTCTATAGTTACCTTTAATCTATTTAGGTATCCCTAATCTTTTTTGTTTTTTGTTTTCGTTTTTTCTTTTTTTTATTAATACTCACTGATGTATGATTTTCCTCTTGCGAAAAGCTTTATTGTTCTATTTTACTGATTTAATTATTCATAATTGTATTTTAGAGCTATTATATAAAAATACAAAAATGGATTAGAGAGAATAGGTATTAAATTTTGGCTCTATGTGGCCAGCAATAATAATTTGCTTTTAAAGTTAATTAATTTAAATAAAATAAATAAGTTCATTATAAAATAAATATTATTTATTAATGAATAAATTCATTATAAAATATTTATTAATAAATCCATTATATAAATAAAGTAATTTTATATTTAAAAATAATTTGCTTTTAAAAATTAGTGATAGATTTTGAATCCATTCACTTATTTCTAAATAATTGTAATAATTTTAATTATTTCTCAATAAAGGATAATCCTATTGCTAATACTCAATGTCAAGATTATGTCCTAACTTAATATTTATAAATAATTATAATAGTTATCTTTCATATATCCATATGGGTGTTGCTAATGTTCAGCTGGTTTTGACCTATAAAAATGCCAGTTTCTTATGGTTCAACCTATATATGGTCAGGCATGTGCTTTGAATTTTTAAGAATTTGTTTGCTTTCCTTTCTTTATTATGGTGTCTTCCTTCTTTCCTCTCCTTCCTCATTTGACCAATGTCTGAGTCAGTCAGAGAGTCAGTGGGTATCAGGAAAAAAGCAGGTTTAGTCCACCCGGGCCTGCAACCGCATGCAACTCAAGAACGATGGGGATGTGAAGCCCTCACTGGTCCTCAAACTTCAGTGAACTTAAGAATCAGAGTTTTGCCCATCAGGTCCGGGTAGGGCTGAGAAGGTGCATTTCTAACAAGCTTCCAGGTGGCATTGATGCCTTGTGCCCGAGAACTGTTGCTATGCAGACATCCTTTGACAAGATTTAGCTGGGAAGAGAGAGAGGGCCTCTAACTAGCAGGAAGAACAAGGTTGGGAGAAGGTTTACCTAGTAAGATAGGGCTTGGCGTAGGAATAGTCCGGACTTCTCCCTTCCACCTGGTATCCACAATCCCAAGTCCATCTGTTTCTATTCCGTCAGCTTTTATTTCTACAGGGTCACGCAGTTTCTGAGATCTTGATGTAGTTGTGTGAGTTGGTTGGAAAGATTGTAAAAGAATGAGAGTTAATTACTCTATCTTAGATCTAAACATTTCTTAAGCTTGACTACACGTTCGTGATGGCTGACTTAAATGGTGATAAATGTATTACTTATCACCTATGCATTATCTCAATACTTAAAACATGAAGTGGCGATAATTTGTGTATTGACATAGGCCATCCTGTGTAGTTATATTTCATAATAAAATGGTGAATGGTTCAGCATATTTTTTCTTTTTATTACAGAATCTGTTCCCAGCTATACCACCAAAGTATCTTTTAGCCTTCAACTTTGATATCGTCCAGCAGAACACTGCAAAATATTATCCTGTGGAGCTTTAAATCTTTGTGTTATGGGTCATGTCGTATAGGAGTAATGGCTTGTGCTTAAGGACAAAGTCTAGAAACCACTATCATAGTTGTTAAGAAAAACGATTTTCAAATTTCAAATATATGAATACCTCCCTCCATGGACTGCAGAATTGATAAATTGGTTTAAATATTGATATTTACATGCTCATTTGCATACACTTGTTTCCAAATAGTGCACATTTAATATTTTTTAAAATGTATTATTTTTTAAAATTATAGCTTAAAGACCAAATTCTGAAATTGAGTGCATTGTTTTCAGGAATTAAGGGATAAGGGATTGTGAAAAGAGCATTTATATTGGATTAGTCAGATGTGAGTTTATTATTTTGAAAGAGTTTTAATTTTTTTTTTTTTGAGACAGAGTCTTGTTCTGTTGCCCGGGCTAGAGTGCTGTGGTGTCAGCCTAGCTCACAGCAACCTCAAACCTCCTGGGCTCAAGTGATCCTTCTGCCTCAGCCTCCCAAGTAGCTGGGACTACAGGCATGCACCACCATGCCCAGCTAATTTATATATATATATATTTTTTTAGTTGTCCAGATCATTTTTTTCTATTTTTTAGTAGAGATGGGGTCTCGCTCTTGCTCAGGCTGGTCTTGAACTCCTGACATTGAGCTATCCACCCGCCTCGACCTCCCAGAGTGCTAGGATTACAGGCGTGAGCCACCGTGCTCGGCCAGGAGTTTTAATTTGACAATAATAATTTTCCTTAGGCTTATATCGATTGCTATTTCCATATGTTTTAAATTATATTTTGGCCAAGTGTTGGCTCTCAGGAGAGATTTTAGGTACAACGTGGTCCTTGAAGGTAGAAGGGCTGGAATGTCTGCCCATGCTTTGGGCACGAGACGCTCAGATGGTACATGGGCGGCCCTGGTTGAGGAAGTGTGGGCCTGGCTGTTGATGGGAAACCTTGAATGGCCTGCGTGGGTGGCCATCCTGGCCTGAGTGGCCATCTCGGGGGTCCTGGGACTGACCTCAGAGTAAAGAGCAGAAACTATGCCCTCAGGGCCCCTTCCCTAGAGGTCTCCATGTAGGGTAACAGAGAGGACTAGTCTACACTGCTGAGTCCCTAGAAAGGCTTCCGTGTGGCTACCAAAGGAGAACTGTGCCCTTGCAAAGATGCCTCGGTCCAGAGGGAGCCCATGGGACAGCGTTTGTCATTGACAAGGATGGGATTCATTACAGGACTTTGTGCTCTTAAATCACATTATGTGATTTGGAGAGATCGTACACAATCTCTTATTTTTATACCACTGTCTTGTGCTAAAATAAACAGGATTGTGACTGGTGGTGTTGAAGATAAGCTCAAACAAGTAGCCTTTGTGACTAAGAAGGAAAATATGCACGGAGTCACATATTCACATATGAATCGACACCTCTGTGCCCCGGTGCCTTGCTGCCCCACAGAGCTTCCTACGGTGCCGGGAATGTTCTGTGTCTGTGCTGTCCAGTGCAGCAGCCTCCAGACACATGTGGTTCTTGAGCACCTGAACAGTGTCTTGTGTGACTGAAGAACTAAATTTTAAATTAAATTTAAATAGCCACATTGTTTTGCCAGGCCACACTTGAGGCTGGAGTAGCCCCCAAAGTGACAGCAGGGTAATTCCCATGGCGGAGTGTCCCAAACCGTCCTGAGAGGGCACCCTGTTGGGGATTCCAGAAAAAGAAGCACTAAATGCCAGGGTGATCAGTCCAGACATTTCTTAGGGGGACTCACCTACAGAATGGGCTGTAGCTCCTTGTGACGGATAGTGGGACAAGGGATGTTCTACCGAGGCACGTCCCCAGTGAAGGGGTTGGGTTCAGAGTTCACATGATGGTTTAAGGAATTTGGCTGGGGCTCGGGGCTGGCTTCTATGTGTTTAGCAACATGATTGATCTTCCAGTGTTTCCAGCAACAACCTAAACACCCTTATCAGTGCCTGAGAATGTTCAAGGCCTGGGCTTGGATTCAAGCCTGCAGGGAAAACATGTAGCTGGCTGGGTCACAGAGCAGTCAAGGCCCTCTGTGTTTCTTGATCAGCACAGAGAAAAAGCACGGGAAACTGGGGTCCCTACGCATACGTGGTTACCATACTAGGCAGCATAATTCGGGTTTTTGGAAGTTATTCTGCGGTAGAAATGAAGGGTGACTTATTTTCTCTTGTCTGAAGAACCAGTCTGTTCTCAGGGGCATGCATTTTAAAAGGGTTATGATTGATGCCCCAATATTTTGTCCTGATGAGCTTAATGATACATCTAAACATTTTATTCTCAACAGATGTAGAACAGGCAGAATATTCTAAAACCACATGGTAATGCTTCAGTAGAGAATTGCTTCAACTTAAACTCTAAGAAGTAGGTTAAAAGATGAAGAGTAGGAAAATAAGAAATCACTTTAATTGAACCTTAAAAAATTATCTTTTTCTTTTTAACACTTTAAAAATGTAATTCAAATTCATTAATTGTACTACCTGAATGATTTTGGAATTTTATTTCATGTCAAGGTATATGTTATATATAGCCAAATGGAAAATATATCTCAAAAAGGGGTAAGTGGGGGCTTCCACACAAATAGACTGTCCATAATTCATGTAAATTTTATTAAAATAAAAACAGTCTTTTGTGTAAAAATCTTGTTTCAATGTCACATATAAATAAATGGAAAGAATACTGCATTGATATGTAATTATTTCATATTACATAATAACTCAAAATATATATATTATTTGAATATTTGTAGAGATACTATTTAATTAATTCATATAAATGTAAAAATGCAGAAAGATTCTAAAGTAGAATATGCATCTTCGTGGAAATATTAGAGATTTGAAAAATTTACGTGATGCATATAGACTGATACGTAATTTGGAAAATAGAATATATGTATGAACATTAAAGTAATGTGAGTAGAAAATGCTTGTCTCTCTTACTAACTGGCATGTGTTTGTATCTGTCTTGTCCCCACTGTTAGATTTTAAGTTCCTAGAGTTTGCCTAATACAGATATAGACTGTGCTCAAGTGTTTGAAAATGAACAGCAAGTCTATGCAGAATTTATCCACAAATTTCTGCTGTGTTCTCAATGGCTATCTCTGTGCTGAGATATGGAAATATGATTTGTGACGTTGCCTTGAAAATATGAACTTACCTCATAAAAATGACATTTTCTAGAAATGCAGATCAAAACCACTACAAGATAATCACTTCATACCCATTAGTAGGGCTATGATAAAACAAACAAAAGCCCAAAATAAGTGTTGGTGAGTATGTGGAGAAATTGGAACACTTGTACATTGTTTGTGGGACTGTAAAATGGTTTCATCACTATGGATGAAACAATATAATAGTTTCTCAAAAAATTAAAAATGGAACCACTGTATGATCCAGTAATCCCATTTCTGGGTATATGTATAAAAGAATTGAAAGCAGGGTCTCAAAGAGATATTCGTACAATCATGTTCATGGCAGCACTATTCGCAATAGCCAAGAAGTGGAAGCAACCAAAATGTCCATCAATGGATGGGTGGATAAACAAAATGCGATATATAATAATACATACAATAGAATACTATTTAGCCTTGAAGAAGGGAAATTCTGACATGTGCTACAACATGGATGAACCTTGAGGACATTAGGTTAAGTGAAATAAGCTAGTCACAGAAAGACAAATACCGTATGATTCTACTTATTCGAGGTATTTAATGTTGTCAAATTCATGAAGACAGAAAATAGAATGGTGGGTACCAGGGGCTGGGGGGAGGAGGGAATAGGGAGTTGGTTTTTAATGGGTATAGAGTTTTAGTTCTTCAAGATTAAAAAGCTCTGAAGATCTGGTTCACAATAATGTGAATATACTTACATGGCTGAACCTAACACTTAAAAATGGTTAATGGTTTATGTTATGTATTTTTTACCACCGTTTTAAGAAATTGCATTTTCTTTCTTTTGTCAAATCAAATGTCGAGCCTGGTTTACAAACACATTCCAAAGCTCTTTGAGACCTTGTGTTAAGTTTCAGTTCTCTAGTTAGCCAAGTGATAATACTTCAGGGCTAATTTCTCTTCTTTACCTTTGCCAGTTTTACTTTTAAAATACTTTCATTATAGAACAGAGGACAATATGGTCATTAAATATTAATAACATTATAATTATGGTGACATCACAATTTAGGTCATTAGAATCTTGCAGAAGCCAAATTCTCTAGGGCTGAGAGGGGACACGTGACAGGCTACATATTTAGTAATTTATTCTGACAAGTTAAAATAACACTCCTTCCCAGAGGATTATGTTAATCTTCCAAAGTTCCTACATCTATCTCTGAAGTTTCTAGTAACCAGACATTTGTTCAATGCAATTTGCTGGACCAAAGGTCCTCAATCCTGCTCTCTGTCCTCCCCACTTGGGTTTTGGGGGTGTGCCCTCTATGACTCCTTGACTTGTGCCACTATTTCCAACATCCCTACTGAATAAGAATTTAGGAAAGGGCAGTCAGAAGCTTAGACTGTGACTCAGGGTAGGGCCAAGAGACGGTCCCTTTGCTTTACAGGCAGAGAAACTAAGATGCATTAATTTCTAATTACTGCTGTAACAAATAACCACAATGTAGTGGCTTATAACAACACAAATTTATTCTTACAATTCTGTAGGTCAGAAGTCCAGTACAAGTCTCATTGGGCTAAAGTCAAGGTGTCAGCAGGGCTGTTCCTTTCTAGAGGCTCTAGGAGAAAATTTGTTTTCTTGGCTTTTCCAGCTTTGGGAGGCAACCCCCACGCTTTTGATCTGCTGGCCGCCTCCTGCCATGTCCAAGGCCAGCAACATTGCATCTCTCTGACCCTTCTTCTGTAGTCACATCTCTCCCACTAGAGCCAGGAAAGAGTGTCCACTTTTAAGGACTCATGTGATTATATTGGGTCCCGCTGGAAAATCCAGGATAATCTAGCTCAAGGTCCTTAACCCTAATGACATCTGCAAAGTCCTTTGTGCCATGTAAGGTAACACATTCACAGGTTCCGGGATTAGGACATAGGCATTGTTGGGGCTACCATACCACAAGAGAATTCACCCATTTTTTTCCTAATACTTGTAAGGTTTTATTATTTACATTTAAATCCCTAATTCATTTGGAATCTATCCTGGCGTATGGCTGAGGAATAGTTCTAACTTTATATTTTACCATATGGCTATCAGGTTATACTAAAACCACTTACTAAAAAGTCTACTCTTTCCACACAAATGTGAGATGATGCCTTCATTGTATACTAAATTTGCATATGAATCTATTTATGGATTTTGCATTTTGTTCCAATGGTCTTGAATGCCCACTCTTGATTTTAAAGTTCTTAATGAAATAGAAATTGATGAGCACATTCAAAGTCAACATTGTCCTTAATGAGGAAAAATTGGAGACATCCCGTCTAAAATCCCCACTACTACTACACAATTAGAGAAAAGAAAGAAAAAAATAGAGATACTAAAGTTAGAAAACAGCTAAAGTGAACACATTTTGCGGATGATGTGATTTCCCACCTGGGAAACCTAAAAGAATCAGTGAAACATTATGACAAAAAATAATAGACATCAGGAAGATAGTGGGATATAAAATAAATAAAAACCAAAAGCCTTCGCACATAGTAAAAGTAGCTAGAAGATATAATGAGAGAAGCCAATTTATAATATATAGAAATTCCTGATAATATATATACAAAAACCTATAGATGAAAGATGTTAAAACACATATGAGGTGGGCGGATCGTTCTGAGCTCAGGAGTTCGAGACCAGCCTGAGCAAGAGCGAGACCCCATCTCTACTCAAAAATAGAAAGAAATTAATTGGACAGCTAAAAATATATCTAGAAAAAAATTAGCCGGGCATGGTGGCTCATGCTTGTAGTCCCAGCTACTCGGGATGCTGAGGCAGCAGGATTGCTTGAGCCCAGGAGTTTGAGGTTGCTGTGAGCTAGGCTGACGTCACGGCACTTGCCCCAGGCAAGAGAGTGAGACTCTGTCTCAAAAAAACAAAACAAAACAAAACAAAACACATATGAGAGACATAAAAGCCTTTTACGAAGGGAATGATATACTGTATTCTTTTTTTTTTTATTTCAGCATATTATGGGGGTACGGATGTTTAGGTTACGTATGTTGCCCTTGCCCCCTACTGTATTCTTGAATAGGAAGATTCAGCATAATAAAAACTCCAATTTTCCCTACATTAATCTATAAATTTAATGTGACCACAATCAAATACCAGTAGGCTTTCTTTTTCTTTAAATTTCTTTCTTTTTTTAAATCTAGAACTAGACAAGTTGATTCTAAAATAAATGTCAGAGAATAAACAAGCAAAATAGCCTGGAAAACTCTGAGAAGAACAGTAAAAATTGTGAAAGCACCTGCTAGTTCTTTCCCTGTTAGTGAGTTTGAGGAGATGAAAGGCTTAGGACCTAGTTATGCTCGAGCTGGGAAAGTAAGTCTAGGAAGGTGTGATGGTCAATTTTAGGTGTCAACTTCACTGGGCTATGCGGTGCTCAGATGGCTGGTAAAACATTATTTCTGGATGTGTCTGTGAAAACAAGAAAACAAGAAAACACAAACCCAGTAAACAGCATCTAGACTCACCCAAGCCAGTCAGGCCATCCCGGGTCTCCCTGTGCTTGTCAGCAAGTGTTGGCTGCCTTCCCCCAAACCTTGTTACCAAGGGGCAAGGACTGGATTCTGCCAAGGCAGTCATCAGTCATTGGCAAGCAAGTCCTGGTCCTGCCACCTGGTCTGTGAGCCTTCAGGTGACCCAGACATGCTCCTGCATTTGCCCCCCAGGCAGACAGGACTGTGTTCTGATGGTGGGAACACCGTGTCAGGCCACCGTATGCTCTGTTTAGTGGGGAAAACCCCAGGGATGGGGTTTTAAACCTAGGGCACGCTTCTCAAAGTGTAGGGCCACTGGGCACTTCAGATTCTTATACTCCATTCATGGTGAGGGGGGAGGTACCTGAACAATCGCATATGGTGAACATCACTTATTTCACCAGTAAAAAGTGATTTTTAATATGTTTTATCTAATTAACAATCACCCCCTTGCAGAAATATTTATTTGAAACTTACCACTGCTGCCTTGAGTAAGGATTCCAATTAGGTGCTAACGAATGCCAATTGCCCACCTTTGGGATGCGTGTAACTGCCCACAGGGTATAGAAAAAAGGTTAGCAGACACGCGCACACACTCACACACGCGCACGCACACACACACACACACACACCAATATCTATAGTAAAGTGTTTAGAAGTTAATCACAATGAATGATGAGGAAAATCTGGCTGGGGGTTTGGCAACCACAGGGCCAGAGAAGACAGTCACAGGCAGTCAGATATGGGTGGTCTGGGGATTTCCCGGGAGCCCACAAATGCAAAGTCCTCTTTCATTCAAGTGATCCAGATCTGTGGTAGCCACTAGCCACTCATGGCTAATAAGCACTTGAAATGTGACTAGGGTGACTGAGAAACTGATATTTAATTTTATTTAAATTCTTTAAGTTTAAATTTTAAAATGGATTCTCTATTCAGCTATTGGACAACTTTAATTATGTATGAACAACTTGCATGTGTGAACCTAATTTTTCAATTGTAAATTTTATGAATTCTAAACACAGATCAAGTATTTCCCATAAAAATGTAACATCCAAATTGTGTTGTAAGCATAAAAATGCAGGCCGGGCGCGGTGGCTCACGCCTGTAATCCTAGCTCTCTGGGAGGCCGAGGCGGGCGGATTGTTTGAGCTCAGGAGTTCGAGACCAGCCTGAGCAAGAGCGAGACCCCGTCTGTACCAAAAATAGAAAGAAATTAATTGGACAGCTAAAAATATATAGAAAAAATTAGCCGGGCATGGTGGCGCATGCCTGTAGTCCCAGCTACTCGGGAGGCTGAGGCAGGAGAATCGCTTGAGCCTAGGAGTTTGAGGTTGCTGTGAGCTAGGATGACGCCATGGCACTCTAGCCCGGGCAACACAGTGAGACTTTGTCTCAAAAAAAAAAAAAAAAAAAAAAAAGAAGCATAAAAATGCATACTCTATTTCAAGGACTTAGTATGAGAAGAAGAAAATCACTCAGAATTTTGATGCTGATTACATGGGAAAATGATAATATTTCTCATACATTGGGGTAAATAAAATGGGTTATAAAAATTCATTTCACCTGCTTTTACTTACTTTTAAAATGTGGCCACTGAAAATATTGAAATTACATATGTGACTGACAGTCTATAGCTCTATTAGACAGCTCTAGGAGATGTTTGAAGTTGGCTGACTCAGTGTTCGCTTCTACTCCCGTGTTAGAAGACAGGAGCCTTGACCATAGGTGAGAAATCTGACAACTCTATTGTAAGTTTGAAGTAACAACTTGCGAAAGTCTTTCTGGTTCTGGCCATTGCAGAGTAGCTAAGATTGGACCAATCCTGTCCCCCAAAATAGCTATAAAAACTGGGCAAAAACCAGAAGACAAATGCTACAAAGCACTGGAGAGCAACCGACATGGACAGGCCACGAGGAACTGGTCCTCGGGAGGAAGGACATGCTGGGGTGAGCCCCATGTACCCCAGTTTTACTAGGGGACAGTGCCTAAATTGCAGCCCAGAAAATCAAGCAATGCAGAACATGATCATTTCACTTGACTGAGGAGACAGAAGTCAGAATGTGAGGCTGCCTAAGCATCTGGAATTTGAAGGAAAAATCCCAGAAAGAAAGAAGGGAATGGAATAGAAGAGGCCTAAAATTCTGCATTCAATTTTTCCTCAAGCCAATTGGCTGATTCCCAAGATGTGCATGCACAGGGTGCTGTTCCAAAGGAAAAAAAAAAAAATACAACCCAGCAGCTGGGAGGCTAAAGGCCTGCTCAGGAATTTCAGCAGCCACGCAGTGCTGGGAAGTCAGAAGTTGGAGTTAAAGCCCAGTGAGATTGGGGGTGGGGAAGGAATGGGGGGCTGGGATGAAAAACTCACCCCAGGACGAACAGCCCCCAGAGAACGGACTACACAACCTAGGAGTGAGGGCAAACGTGAATCAGGGCCCAACTTCAGGTAGGTCCTAACTGTCTAAACCCA
Source organism: Avahi laniger (assembly GCA_963575035.1). Lineage (NCBI taxonomy): Eukaryota > Metazoa > Chordata > Mammalia > Primates > Indriidae > Avahi > Avahi laniger. The sequence continues at coordinate 10,778 of CAUYSK010045143.1, read as the reverse complement.
AGCCTTGACAGGATCCTTCTTGACTCACAAACCGCCCACCCTGCTGCCCTCACCCCTCTGCAAGCCAAGGGACTCTGTCCTGAGGGTACCTCTCAGCCCTGTGCCAGCGGGTCCTGCCCGCCCCCGCACTCCCCCCCCTTCCCGCCTAGCTCTGCAGAGCTGCCTGTCCCTCACCAGCACCCTGTGTGTCAATCGCAGCAGTGGTGACTTCTGCTGAGGCCAGGCTCACCCGGGGTCATTTGTTCATGACTTGTTGATCAAGTCTTAGTCACTTATGAAACACACATTTTTTCAATTTCAGAAGCAGCGTGTTCTTTGCTATAGAGTGAGTAAGGATTGCATATTAATACGAATGAGGAGAGAAATGACAAATGGGTGACGTGGGAAGCACCATTTTTGACTTCGAAGCTGTTCATAACCAAACGGTGTGCGGGGAGCCCAGCTTTCAGTGCAGACGTGGCAGGCGCATTCATCCATGTGGCCCTTGTCCTCTCAGCTTGCAGGGGCTGTTCAATGGCTCCCCCTGGGTTAGGAAGCAGGAAGAGGGGCAGGGAACCAGGTCCTACCCCAGACACTCCTGGTTCACCAGGGAAGCCAGTCAGCACTAGAACTGGGTGGACTGTAATAGGTGCTACCCAGACGACAATGGCACTAGAGGAATGACATTCTTACCAGGGGATGAAAGGAGACACCACAGGGATATTGGCCCTTGGCGGGGGCTTGAAGATGAACACGACGTAGCTAAGCAGAGGCAGAGGGAATTTGTGAGCAAAAGCCTAAGAGTGGGAAGGAAATGGCACGATCATGTGTGGTTTCAGGGGGCAGGTGGGAGATGTGACCAGCCGGGACAGCACTCCGGAAGGAGGGAACGCCAGGGTGCGGGCAACTGGTAACTTGGTCAATGGGGTGGGGCAGACGGGGGAGGATGAGGATGGGGGAGAGTGAAAGAAGTTATTGCTTTCATTTCCTCTAAATAAATTGAAGGATTCACATTTCTAGATAAAACATGTGAGGAGTCTTAAAATCATTCCCATTACTCAGAACAGAACACTTTTGAAAGGCCATTTTAGTTTCAGAGTCCTGGGGAGAATCCATCCACAGACTTCCAGGCTTGGTCCTTCAGAACAGGGGTTCCCCAGCATTTTTGGTGACACCATGAGGTCACAAAAGATACCACTGAGCATGTACTCCAAATTGAGTATATTTGTTATTCACACATCATACACATACTTATGCACACCATTCTTCTGATATGTTAACATATGTGATAAAACCTGCCACAAGAAATAGTAAATTTTAAAGAGAAATTAAATAGAGTTTTAAGGATATCTCCCCCTCCGCAGTGGCACATCCTGCCCCACCCGGCAGCTGCACCTACCCGGGTGGAAACCACTAACTGAGAATCCAGGTTTTCAGCCCAAATAAGCTACTGTCCTTGGGTTCAGCCCTTCCCGGGCAGGCTTAGGCTGTGGCCGACCCCCCTGCGCCCCTCCAGCTCCGTGTCTCAGCATTGCTTCGCTCAGCTCAACAATCGCCTTGATTTGAGGAGCCCTCTCAATCTCTCCCTTTTGACTTTTTCTTTTCCCTCAACCTCTCTCTCTGCATGTTCCTCCCAAGACTTCCGACTTCAGGGCAGAGTAAGGAAGGATTTGTAAAGTAGGGAGGGTGCGGCGAAGAGACTCTGGATCAGAAGTCCTGGAAGCTTCGGGGCTGGGGCTCCGACCAGCTGGGAAACAGCGCCCAAGTCACTTCAGGCCTTCAGCGGATGAAATGGATGAAATGCTGGGTTGGCGCGGAAGGATGCCAGGCGCGTGCTGTGGCGTGGCCGCCCGTTCCCGCCAAGCCTCATGTTGGAATCTGAGCCCCAGTGTCGGAGGTGGGGCCTAGTAGGAGGCGTTTGTGTTTTGGCGGGTGGATCCCTCGGAAATAGATGAATTCCCTCCTGTGGAATTCACCTGTCGGTGAGCGAGTTCCGACTCTGTCTGCTCCGTAGACGTGCTTTATGGAGAACATACAGGAGCGAGGAAAGCTCTGTGCAGGCCTCAGTTACAGCGCTGTTGGCCGTGAGTGCAGTGTTAATAAAGCGACAACTTGTGCTAACTGTCTTTAAACAGACAGACATGGTGGCTTGTCCTGCCTCCCTTCTCGTGGGCGCGCGCTCCCTGTGGAGCCGCTGTTTGCCAAGCCAGGTTTGCGGCCCAAATGCCCCCGCCGTCTGGCCTCAGAGGGTCTGTGCCGGGTTTCCTGGCGGGAGGGCACACGGGCTTCGAAAGATTTCCAGGCGGTTCGTGAGTCACCAACATTTCAGTGAAATTGTAAAGGTCTTTTTTGACTAAAGTGAAGGTCATATAACAAAACTAACCTTTTTCAAGTGAAGAATTCAGTGGCATCTAGCGCGCTGACAGTGTTGTGCAGCCACCACCTCTAGCTCGTTCTCCATCCCCCACCCCCCAAACCCCCCCTGACTAAGTAGTTGCCTCCCATTCCCCTCCCCCCAGCCCCTGGTAGCCACCTCCTGTCTCTATGGATTTACCTGTTCTGCACATTTCATATAAATGGACTTATACGGTATGTGGCTTTTTGTGTCTGATTTTTTTTTTACTCAGCATCATGTTTTCAAGGCTCCTACGGTTTTTACGACAATCACCACCACCACCACAATTAGAAGGAGGAAACAGCAGCACATGCTGATGTTCCTACGCGTGTGGTTCCGGGGTGTGTAGGAATAGAAGTGCTCATTTGAGGGGCGGGTCTGGACTTCCCTCTCCACCTGGCAAGTGGTGTCTGCTCTTGGGATCCAAGAAGCGGGGAGGCTCATCGCCTGCGTGGGCCTAGCAAACAGGGAGGACACCAAGGGCCATGCCCTTCCTGTCTCCGGCCTGGTGTCCTCAGAGGGGAGAGGCAGTGATGGCGGCATTGGTGACTGCACGGCAGGGCCTAACCCCCTCTGAGCACAAAATCCCTGCAGACATGCCTCACAATTGTCACTGTCGTGCGGTCCTTCAGGAGAGATTTCCTTGATCATAGGAATTTCCTGCATCGATTTAAATTCTTCTCTGTAGCATTTTTTCAGAATTCGCAACACCAAGTTGTTCAGGATCCTTGAGATGTTCTCTTGCATGAACTGAGGAACTTCAAACGGAGGCTGGGAGCACTTCTTACATCTCTGAGCAAACACCCTCATCTTCACCTGGCCCCTGGACTTCTCCGCACTCCAGTGCATGTGGAAGAGGACCTGAACTTGGGCAGAGGCCCAACTGCGAGAGCAGGAGGAACACTGGAACCTGCGGACACAGAGGACAAGAGCTTCAGCGTGGCGCCATGTGGCCAAGTCATGGGCTGAGGCCGGAGGGGGAAAGGAGCTGCCAGCAGCACAGAGACTTGATTGGGCTGTGGATTAGCGGTGGAGAAACTTCCTGAGCCTTCATTCCCATCTCCACTGTGTCACAGACACGTCTGTGCCCCACAGGTGTCTGCCGTGAAAATAACAAATCATAAGCCATCAGGGCTGGGAGGGACCTTGGGTGTCTACTAAGTCCAATGTGCTCATTTGAGAGATGAGGCCACTCTGAAGACTTGTCATGCCCAGAGACCCAGTGCAGGTAACAGGCAGGACCCCAAACCAAGGTTGCTTCTAATGTAAACTTAAATGGGTCAAAGGCTACAGCTGCAACAGCAGCCAGATCAGTTCAGAACCCAGAACTGAAATCCACGGATGGACACAAGTGGGTGTTAAGTCACAGACCCACAGGTCAGGGTCCTAGAGTGAAGCATTGCCTCGCCCTTGGCTGCCCAGGGCCCTGGTCTGCAGTGTCACAGGGAGAGCCAGTGTCCAGTTTGCTCTTCTCTCGCTCCCCCCCCATCCCCATTCTTTTGCTCAAGGTAGCCTGGAAAGCTTCATATTCTCAGTGCCACTGGCCTCAGATAGGGTGCAAGAGAATGACAGCTTGTCTCAGCAGGGAGGAGGGCAAATTTCTGAGCTAAGATATTTGAACAATACACGTTAGGACAGGTAAAGAGAGAAGACGGCAGGAAGCACACGGCTGCACCCAGGATAGAAATCATGAGAGAGGCAGAGGGCTGCCGTGCGGCAGAGACATTTAATGGTCGCCACATTACCAATGTGCTCCCTCCCACTCCCCAGCACCCAGGCAGTCAGGCTGGAGCCAAGGGGCCAGCTGGCCAATGAAATAAGGCCGACATTGATATGTGCTCCTTCCAGATCTGACCACAGCAGCCCCTATAAGACATTCCAGCTCTCTTCTCCTCTGCCCCAGTGACCTTGGGAGCTACGTATTGGGTTAAATCCCTGGTATTTCCAGGTGCACTTGTTACTGCAGCTGGAGCCTAGCCTCGCCCAGTTTGATGCAGGGCACCTGAAGTCGGGATGTGACTGGGAGGGGCCTGGGAAGAATGTGTCAGTCCAGGTCTCCCTCCTAGATCTTGGTTCTGGCCTCACCGCACAGGCTGAACACGAAGATGGGACAAGGGGAAGAGGCCAAGAAGCTTCGCCCACTGTGAGATGCCTTTGTTGGGACTCACTGGCAGTCCGAGGGGCCTGGGATGTGTTTTGAGCCAAAGTCCGCCACTCTCCTCTGGGTCCTGGTGCTCTGCTCCTGTGCCGGCTCAGAGCCCAAAGTTCTCACAAGTAAATGGCTGAGACTTTGCTCCGATGCTTCCGATGCCAGTTCCTGGCCTGGGAAAGCCACAGCCCATGAAGACAGCTCTGACTCCTCTGCCCAGACTCCAGAAAAAGGGCAGCAGGCAGCACAGAGTCCCAGGACTCCACCCTCTGCTCCCCAAGGGCAATCCCCACACCCTCTGCCCCCAGGGCTCTGGGACTGCACTTTCCCAGTGGGGATAAGGGAGGGCAAGACTTTGGATGATCTCCAAGAGAGCTACTTAGAAAAGATTCTATCAGCTCAGTGCAGAGAGGGTCAAGATTGCTGCGTGTTGCTCAGCCCCCCTGCTCTCCCTGGGGGGTCTCCTCTGTGCGGTGGGCCTCTCTCCCCAGGGGATCCGTGGTGGACCCACGAGTCTCCCAATGCTGTGGGAGCACATGTGCTACCCGACTGAAATAGCTGCCCTTCCTCCCCTCCCGTTTTCCTTGCTGTCCGGTGCCTCTATGGCTGCAGTTTCATCCCCGCAGCCTGCTTTCTCCATATCTAGGCATTAGCCCGAGCTGTTGTCCAGGCCTGCTACTGTTTGGGGGTTCATTGTAATTTAATGAAGTTAAAACTTCTTGGATGATAGGCAGCTTACTTTCTATAGTCTTCCATTTGCAAGCACGGAATGGAACAAGAAAAGTAACCAGTATACATAGTAAGAAATCAGCAAGAATTTTCTGGAACATGTACCATTGCATTCCCCCCTCACCTGGCAAAGGCCCACTGCTGGTATTGCATCCATCCTGGCTTGAGGACATTGGGAAGAAGGCCCTTGTCTGGTGTCAGGGTCCATCTGTGCCATGGCTTCACCTCCTGGATTAATTCCTGAAACACCTGCTTCCACACCTCAGTGTCCGGAGCCATCTCCACTGCTGTGGTGTACCTGGGCGGGTGGAGCTCTCCCCGGCCCTGGCAGGCCTGTAGAGGGAGATGAGGTTTTCCCTTTCTGAGAGTGAGGGCTCAGCCCTGCTCTCCCTTTGAGGGCCTGGACTGGCCCATGGACTAGGTCTCTGCCCAAGGACAAAGGTCTGTTGATTCTGGCTCCAAGTTCAGAGAACAGCACTAGGCTCCACAAGAAATTTCAAAAGACACCGAACTCATAGTTGCATCCATCAAAATGTTACCAAAGAAGAGCTCAGGACTCAATGTCAGGAGGAGAGAACTTCAGTCTGGCTCTGCTATATACCTACCTTTAGCCTGGAACACGCCTTTTTACCTCCAGCGTGCCTGTAAATGGTGGAGAGAGACTACGGTTGCTCTTTGCAGCTCTAACATTTGAAAGTCCTGCTCCATTGGGCCACTGTGCTCATGCTGGGGAGGAGAGACACAGAGAAGGACGCAGCTGTTCTGGGACATCACCGGGATTACTGTGTCTCTGCTCCATGCTCTTTACATCCTCGTAGACATCCAGCTATCCAAAGCTGCCCACCCAATGGAAATCAAAGCTGATGCAGTCAGTGTGTGCCCAGGAGACCGGCTAGAAGGGCCCTAGGCAGACCTGGAGCCACCGTCTTCCTCCCCGAAGGGCTTCCCTGTGGCCCGACTTCCTGTAAGAAAGTCTTGAGGAGGAAGTGGGACAAGCTATGGGGCGAGTGTTGGAGCAGACAGCACCCCAGGAAGGTCACCAGACTCTGAGTGTCCGCATCACAAGGCCAGTGCACCAATGATTGCGTGGGTCTTCCTCTCGGCTGGACACTGACCTGTGTCCCTGGCTAGCTCTCAAAAGGAATGCTGCACCCTTGGCAGGGAGGAGCAGAGGAAGGAAAGGAGCCAAGGGGGGGGGGGTAAAAAGGAAGGGAGGCAGGGGGATGAGGAGGAGACAGGGTTTCTGTGACTGTTGGGAACAAGGCCACCTCCTTCCTCCTCTCCAGCCCATCTGCCCACAGCTACCACCCTTGGGTTCAGCTCCCTCTTCAGCTGGCCCACGCTGTGGTGGTCTTCCCTTTTCCCCCACCAGTTTCTTTCACATTACAGTTGTCCCTCAGTCCCAGGGGGATTGGTTCTGGGACCCCCTGCGGATACCCAAAACCTGGAATGCTCAGGTCCCTGATATAAAATGGTGTAGCATTTGCACATAATCTCTGCACATCCTCCCGTACACTTTATATCATCTCCAGATTACTTGTAATACCTAATACAATATAGATGCTGTATAAACAGTTGTCATTTTAAAAATGAGTGTATTTTTATTGTTGTATTATTTTTTATTGTTTACTTTCTAAATATTTTCGACTCCCACTTGGTTGAACCCGTCAATGTGGAACCCGAGGACATGGGAGGGCCGACTGCGCTCATGAGTCACCTGGATTTGGGAAGCGCTCTTCATTTCTTGCTTTTGACTTTTTCTTCTCCTTCAACCTCTATGCTCCTCCTGCCTGCTGTCAACTTCAGGGCAGACTGGGAAAGGATTTACAAAGTGGGGAGGGTGCAGGGAAGACAATCTGGATCAGAAGTCCTGGAAGCTTTTGGCCTGGGGCACTGACCAGCTGTGGACAGGGCACGGGTCACTTCGGGCGTTTTGAGGCTGAAGTGCTGCGGTTTCTGCGGGAGGACGCTAGGCATGCCTGCGGCAGAGAAGGGCCTGTGCGCCAATGCTGGCCTCTCATCTGGTTGAGCTTGACAGAAACAATCCCAGGACCTGTTTGGAACCCCCTCAGCTCTCGCTGAGACACACTCACTCTGGAAATGTATGTTTATCCACATAAACACGAGCTTACATCGCTGCCTCTTGTCCAGCAAGGGCAGGGCAGGCTTGTTCTCCCCTTCCCCCTGGGGGAGGGCTTTGGCACGTTCCTCCACATACTCGTCTCAGCCTTCCAACCCAGAAGGCACTCTCCTTGGAGCAGGGTCAGGGCTCACTGACCCTGACAGCCTAGACACTCACTGTCATGCTTTCTGGACACTGGGCTGGGTCCTGGTCCGCTGCTGGGAGGAGGCCATTTCTGAAAGCTGGGGCCTTGGTACACTGGGGCAGGTGGTGGGAACTGGGGAAGGGCATGGGCTTCCTCTACCTCCCTGCTGACCTGGAAGCCTTAGATCAAATCTTAGTCTGCACAGGAGCAATACTAGGGTATTCTCCAGCTCAAGTCACACCCCCAGACCACCACTTGGAACCCCCTCCTTCTTCCCTGCAGACATTGTGAGCTGGCAGTGCTGTGCAAAGGGAGCAGAGTGTTAGATGGTTGTTGTTTTTTTTTTATAATTTTTTTTTTTTTTTTTTTGAGACAGAGTCTCACCCTGTTGCCCAGGCTGGAGTGCCATGGTGTCAGCCTAGCCCACAGCAACCTCTCACTCCTAGGCTCAAGTGATCCTCCTGCCTCAGCTTCCCAGGTAGCTGAGACTATAGGCATGCACCACCGTGCCTGGCTAATTTTTTCTATTTTTAGTTGTTTGGCTAATTTCTTTATATTTATAGTAGAGACAGTGTCTTGCTCTTGCTCAGGCTGGTCTCAAACTTCTGAGCTCAAGCAATCCTCCCGCCTCGGCCTCCCAGAGTGCTAGGATTACAGGCGTGAGCCACTGCGCCCAGCCTAGATGGTTTTGAATGAATGTATGAATGAATTCCTGCACCCTCTTGGTGAGACATCTTGAGCTCCTCCCTCTGTTTCTCCCCTTTAAGTGTTCATGTCAAGATCACCAAGCACCTCTGCTCAGTATCCTCTGTCTGGGGACAAGATGACTAGGAGAGGTGGGACTGGGTCTAGCAGGATGAGAGCTGAGAGCCTGGGTCTCCAGGGCCTCCAAGAGCAGAGCCATTGATGTCCCGAGTGACTGGGACTGGGCAGCAGCAGTCATTGGTTCAAACAATATGTTTGTAAGCAGGTGTGTTTACATCAGGGGCTGCGTTTAAAGTGCCCATGCTCTAGGGGGATACACAGCAGAACTGACAAAGTCCAGGAGCGCCTCAGGCCTGGCATCACCCTCCACTCTGGCTTCCGGTCCTGTGAGTGTGCACAGGCTCTGTGGTCCCACTCGCAGCAGGGAGGGTGCTGATAGGTGGGCCTTGCAGGCTCCTCCACAACCGCCTGGACCCTCTCGCCCCTTCTAGGGGAAATGGCAGCAGCACTTACACTGCTTGGGTGTGAACTTGGGCAAATAGAGTCAATTTCAAAAGTCATGAGTTAATATGGATAGACCGGAGGCCTCCTGAGTGCCTGAGCCTCTGGAGGCTTGTGAGAGGTGCAGCAGCTCCATATGGGACCCTGGGGGCCTCAGGCCAGGCGGGGGATTGGAGCAGGAGTCTGGGTGCCACTCCGGAATGCAGGACTGCAGAGCACGGAAGCATCTCCATCTTTGTTCTTGCTTTTATTTATCAGGTGAATTGCATTTATAGATTTGCGTATGTTGAACCAGCCTTGCATCTCTGGGATGAAGCCCACTTGGTCGTGATTATTTTTTTAATAAGCACCTGAATTCAGTTTGCTAGGATTTTATTGAGCATTTTTGCATCTATATTCATAACAGATGTTGATCTGTAGTTTTCTTTTTGTGTCGACTCCTTTCCTGGTTTTGATAACAGTGTGATGCTGGCTTTGTAAAATGTTTTGGGAGGATTGCTTCCTTCTCGATGCTGTAGAATAATATCTGCAGGATAAGATCTGTTTTTCTTTGTAGGCTTGGTCATATTCAGGCATGAAACCACCTGGTCCAGCACTTTTCTTTTTAAGGAAGATTTATGATTGCTGCTTCAGTTTTGATACTTGATATTGGTCTGTTCAGGAACTGTATTTCTTCCTGATTGAGCCTAAGTAGACTGTTTCTTAGAACTTGTCCATTCCTTCCATGTTTTCAAGTTTATGTGTGTAGAGATTTACATAGTATTCATAGATGATATTTTGTATTTCTGTGATATCAGTTGTAATTTCTCCTTTTACATTCCTGATTGAGCTTATTAGAGTCTTTTCTTTTCTGCTTCTGGTTAATATAGTGAGTGGTGTGTCAATTTTGTTTATCCTCTCAAGGAACAAACTTTTTGTTTTATTAATATTCTGTATAGTTTTTTATTATTGATTTCATTTAGTTCTACTCTGATCTTGGGTATTTCTTTTCTTCTGCTGGGTTTGGGATTGGCTTGCTCATCCTTTTCCAGTTCTATGAGATGATTCCTCAGCTCGTTGATCTGTGATCTTTCTGTCTTTGGATGTAGGCAGTTACGGGTATAAGTTTTCCCCTCAGGACTGCTTTAGCTGTGTCCCACAGATTTTGGTAACTTGTGTCCCCTTTTCATTTAGTTCAAAGAATGTTTTGATTTCCATCTTAATTTCCTCCTTGACCCAATAGTCCTTCAGCAGTAGGTTGTTTAATTTCCATGCCTTTGTGTAGAGATGAGTGTTTCTGTTGGAGTTGAGGCATACATTTTTATTACCACAAAGGTACATGAAAACTTCAGTCATCTAAAGGCCTTAATCAAGCCTGTGGCTTCACGACAAGCAGCTCTCCCTGTCAGGTGCTGATGACAGTCACTCCATAGTGACATTCTGGTTTTAGGTATTTGTGTAGTGCAAATTGTGACTGGGTTTTAGAAGAAACCTACAGCCATCACAAGGAGGAGTCAGGTTATATCCCTAGTGTTTTCTGTTCAATAAAAATCCACAGAATCAAAATTTGAAATACTCTGATTGTGCCTCGACTTACTAAGGCATGAAAGATCCCCAGCTTGAGATGGTGCTGAAGTCACCATGAGCTCTGGGCAAAATCAGACTTGTCAACAGACCCAGCTGGGCTCCTAAGGGTCTGTTCACATTGGCATCCAAGGAGCTTTGGTGGGAGGTTAGAGCGTGTGAGTTATTATAGGAAGAGAATGTTTGAATTTGGTGCTTTCTTAATTACTTTCACGGGTAGTTGGAGCACAGAGAGGCCTGTGTTTCCCAGAAGCTGTGGCAGGATTCACTGGGAAGAGTAGGCAAAGGGTAGCAGGCACAAGGTAAAGGGGAAATGTACGCTAAATACCACCAGAACTAACCTCAGAAAGGAAGAAGAGTCTGAGGTAAATAAATCTAAAGTGAAGGGAGTTAAAGAGAAGTTAAATATAGGATGGAATGAAAATGTTCTCGATATTGTTAGGGAGACACAAAATGGAGCTACCACCACACACACAACAGAATGGCAAAC
>CAUYSK010045142.1:0-17371 GCA_963575035.1 Avahi laniger | reverse complement strand
ATTCCTTTACTATAAATGAAATGTAATGAAAATTTATTACACTGGCAATAAACTTCAGATGCTTAACAGGGACAATCTGTACTGCTCAGGCACATAGAAGCAGTAAATCCCCTGGTTGTGCCAATGCTAGCATTTGGCCTTCTTTGTCTGGCTGGTGAAGAACTTCCTGTGGACAGAGCACCTTTCAAATGACATTATCTCTATGGTATGACTGCCGGGTCCCCAAATCAAGAGCTGAAACATATTAATTTATGTTCTTACTACAAAAGTAACACATGTTCATTGTAAATGTGATATGTATACAGAATGGTCTAAAAAACAAAATTTTTCTTATTTCCACTCTCCAGAGAAATTTCTGTCACCTACGTATACATATTTCACAAAAATGGAGTACTGCAAAAATAACGTTCTAAAATTTCTATTTTTTTACTAAACATGGGTATTCAATAAATATTAATTAAATACATAACATTTATTTCCATCAAATATTACTTTTAAAAATAAAGGAATGGATTAAATGATTTATAAATGTAACATTTGAAAATATATGCACAAATCTTTTTCCATGGAGTTGTCTTTCTTTCCATTTTCATGGAAAATACAACAAAGAATAACAAAAGTATTAAAATAGGTTAAAAGAAAAAAGGGGATTAGAAAGCAGACAGGAGAAAGAAGAGAGACAAGTGAGAATAGAAAACAAGATATCTGATAAGAAAAGATTGGTGCTAAAACAAAGGTGAAAGTGGAACACAATTAAAAATAAATAAAATAAAATCCATCAGCAGATAGATCACTTTTGCAGCTAATCCCAGAAGTTTAATTTGCTCCAGCTACATCTGAGATTTCTGAGAGGAGCAAGGTAGGGAAAGACTTTGCTGGGTGACTCCTGCTTACCAAAGACAACCCTGCATCTGCTACTTTATGTTCAGGGTCACAGACCCCAGGTGAGGTCAACAGTGTGACTCTGAGCAAAGGAACATCCGTGAGTATGTGTGTGTGTGTGTGTGTGTGTGTGTGTGTGAGCGTTTGGGGGTGGGAGGTGAGAAGCAGTATGGGAAGAGGATGCAGAGACACCCCCACTTGGCTGGTTTTTCTAAGTAGTTCAGGTAACAGTTTATTTTTCAACTTTAGTTCACCTCCATTTCTTTAAATTTTAGTCTTCATTTTTCTAACACTTTTTTTTCCATTCTAATTTTTTTCTCCTTTAAAGAAAAAAGTCTCTATTTTTAATATTTCTGATTTTATGTTTATATTATACCCTCACTTTAGGTTTTTACCTTTCATGAGTTGGGAAATAAAATCAGTCAAATATATTTCGCAGTTGGAATGACAAAGATTTAGGCTCATGACTTCTGTCTTGAACAAATGAATGGCTGGTAGCCCCATTTACCAAGATGAAAAAAATTTTGATTTGGGGAAGTAGGAGTTTTGGCAGGGAGTATAAATCTGGAGTGGTATTTTGGACACATTAGTTTTAATATATCTTTAAGATATTTAGAATATCAAGAGGGGAGGGATACATTGAAATATATAGCTTTAAAAAATACTAATTTTGGAACAATCATCATTCTATGTTATGTAAATAAGAATGCTAAAAAAATACTGTTTCACATCAAATAAGCTTGTTAAAAATGTATTTTTCAATGAGACAACTTTGGTATTTTAAGCAGTCTGGTATTTGTGTTTTGTGAAACTGTCTTACATACTGTAGCACTTTTAGCATCCCTGGCCAGCTCACTATCAATAATGTCTATCCAATCTGTGACAACCGAGCATCCATTTACAAACACGTATTTTCAGATGCCTCTTAGAAGAGGCATCCTGTCCACTTCCAATTCTATGAGTTAAAGTCCAAAATACCTCTTTACTACCAGACTTTAAAGGTTTAACGTAATCATGTATACTGTAAATTACCAAGAAGATGATATATAGGATGCATTTCCAAAATGTTTTAATCATCAAATAGCTATTTTATGGCACTTTATGAGTGAGTTGTAATCAACAGTTTGGGAACCACTGATCTATGAGAATATGAAGCTCTCTATCAGACATTGGGTTGGCTGTTCAGAACACCCGAAATCGCTTACCACTTTGTTTTTTGTTTTGATTTGGTGTGGGGTTCTAGAAGCTTTTTAAAAAAAGATTAAAGTGACACATTATACTGTAAAGAAATCTTAAAAGTATGAAATATGTAAGCAAAAAGAAAAATACCTTACAGCCCCCTTTCATCCCGACAATCCCACACCGCAGAGATATGGTTAACAGTTTGATGTGAATTTTTCCACGTATTCACAGAATCCCTTCTTTACCTGTATTGAAATCAATCTTCCCCCTTGATTTTAAGAGCTATAATGGACTTTAATGCAGGCATCTGTCCGAACCTATCAATTGTAGCTCCCGCTTAACCGACTGTTAAATCAAGTGGCCTTAGATCTCTCTGCTGGCGAGGGCACTTCCCATCACATTAACCACTTGACAGTACTTATCAAAAGCTCAGTTTAGAGCAACACAATTTATGGTGGATTTTCTGAAAAATACACAGGTCCTTCTTTTCTTATTTTTCTGCATCTCTTGATTAAGCCACCCTGAGAAAGTCACATATTTCAATGATAACAACCCCCTGTGGTGCAAGCTTGCAGAGCCAGGCTTTGGCACCATGCTCTTCACTTTCATGGAGGGAAATACCCAACTGCACCTAAGAATGTCGCTGTTCACCTCATCAAGGTAAATCATTTTCTTAAAGAGGCCAAAAGATTAATTTTTTAAATCTCAACTCAGTTCCAGAAATAGTTGTACTTCTCTTGGCCAATTCATTTTTTTTTTCTTATATGTGACTCTCATAATATTTCGGTGAGTCCTAGACCTAAATTAAAGCTTTGATTCAGGTTTTAAAATGTTTAGTATGTTTAGTACTAACCTTGTGGCCTAATTCCAGCAAGAGATGAGGCTCTTAGGGCATGTTTGCAGTATATTAATTTGGAATCCTTATTATATCTCACTTCCATTTCTTATTTTACCTCTGACCTCAGTGCCTCATTTCTTTAAGTCTTATTCTTCTGTTAGTACACCTTGATATTTCCTTTTAATAAAACATTTCAAAAACTTTTTTTTTGGAAAAATCCTCACATACATATGTACACGGACATATATGCATATGTGTTTTGCCCTGGCTTTGTAATCATAAAGAAAAGGTCAAGGCTGGGCGCTGTGGCTCACGCCTGTAATCCTAGCTCTCTGGGAGGCCGAGGCGGGCAGATTGTTTGAACTCAGGAGTTTGAAACCAGCCTGAGCAAGAGCGAGACCCCGTCTCTACTAAAATTAGAAAGACATTAATTGGACAACTAAAAATATATAGAAAAAATTATCTGGGCATGGTGGTGCATGCCTGTAGTCCCAGCTACTCGGGAGGCTGAGGCAGGAGGATCCCTTGAGCCCAGGAGTGTGAGGTTGCTGTGAGCTAGGATGACGTCACGGCACTCTAGCCCGGGCAACACAGTGAGACTCTGTCTCAAAAAAAAAAAAAAGAAAAGAAAAGAAAAGGTCAAGATAGTTTTTTTCCTCTCTTTTCTTTATGTACTGAGGAGAATTAGGATTTTAATTCCAATGTAAATTTCTGTGAACTTGCAATATACTTCAATATAACACAAACTTTTTATTTCCTACCATGTAGAAGACACTTAAAATAATAAGAAGGAATTATAATTAGCATTTATTGCTTTTCAGTTTGCTTATTTTCACCATCCTGTAGACATTTGAACCTCAGCATAACACATAGGTAAGTTAGATAATAATCATTTTGCAGATGAAAAGAAAGTGATAAAAAGGACTTTAAATTAAGTAATTTATAGAAATTCACAGAGCTATTCAGATAGTCCATAGCCAAGGCCCATACAAATATTTCTCTATAATTCATTGTAAATCATGATAAAAAGTGCTTCAAATTAAGGGTATAAAATTTTTATTATTTTTAACTATAATAGAAGGAAGGATAAAGTGGCTTAAAATTAACAAATTGTGCTCTGGGTAATTCAGGCTTCATGTTGGAAGAATCAATGAAAGATTCATGGAAAGATTAGTACTTTAGATGAAACTTTACATCTTTCGACAAACAAAATTTAAAAATGTAGTTTCAGCAAAACAAATTGCAGGAGCAAAAGTGCAGAGGGAGTTAAACATGTGGCATTTTGGGTGAAAAACAATTTACTTAGTTTGCCTGATGCTGAGGGTGCATATTGAAAAGTGCTAAGAAGACAACTGGATCCTCCTATCACCTTGAATGCCAGACATCATTTACTGCTATCGCTAGGCAATGAATTCTTCCTCTGCTCTTGCTTCAGAAATTCTGGGGAGACTACAAGATGAGATCCTGAAATGATTGAGACAGTAAAGGTAATTGCTTGTTTGTGAAGAATTATAAAATAGTGCTGGTATTTATCACACTGAACTACCTTTAGGTATTTAAAACCAATTCCAAAGGGCCCTTCCTCTTTGATGGTGGAACAACTAAGCTCTCATTGCCTTCTTGGTATTTATACAGCAGCCCCAGGGCCTTAGACGTCAATTCAAAAAGAAAGAGCAAATTGTTCCTGTGCAGCTTGAATTGGGCAATCATTATATTCCTTATATTCAGAGCAAACAACAGGTTTTAACAGCACTTTTCAGTTATGTGTATTTCTGCTTGAGGTTCTGCTGTAGCAGGAATATCTGAACTTTTTTGCCCAACTGATAGAGAGGCTCTAAAAACACTCTTGAGTCCCTAGCAATTGGACTGCTCAGCTCATCTCCATTATGTCTGATGCTCAGCCTGTTGCCATCCAAGCAGAAAGCACAGAATAGAAATGACAGGTGATGACAGCTCGAATAGCAAACTGGGAGCGGGGCTTAAAATGAACAAGAAGAAACGTAGAGTGAAGTCCCCGTCTAAATCTTCACTCTTCCGAGAAGTTATCTGTGCCTCCAGACATTGACTATACTGGCTGCCTCACCCTGATATACCCTTGCACACTGGCTTCAGGCTGGTTTCACACAGAAGGAGGAACCAGCCGGAGACTGGAATGCAAGGGGAGAGAGAAGCTGGGGTAATTCTTTCCACCCCCTTCCCGGCTTCAGTACTTCTCTGGCAGTGTCTGCATCCCTGTAAGAAAACTTCAATTCCTTCCCACTAGTCAGTCTGTCTGTCCTTCACGGCTCCAGCTCTGCATGGGCTCTGATTACACTATTCCCTCCTACCCCTTGGCACCTAGGGGTGACATCAGCTTCCAGCTGCCTCAACTCTGTCCATCTCTCTGTAACTATATCTTCATTAAAATATCTTTATTTCAACGATCTGGGTGTATTCTGTTTTCTGCCAGGACTCTGACTGATACTTCATATAAGGAGAATAGTATTATCTATAGTTTCCAGTATTTCTTACTTTAGTTACTGTCATTTACTTAATTAAAGGTTTAATTTTGTGTATTTAATTTTGTGTATGTGTTTTCTCCGAGGTCTGTCTCTCACAGGGTGTTTCAATATACATTGTGAGTTAGCTGCTAAAAAAGAAAAGTTCAGTATTATTTGACTCCCTTACCTGGGAGACAGAGGGAACTAGCAGAGGAAAAGGTTTGCTATAGAACAGTGGTTCACCAAGTGTGGTCCCAAGCTACCTGCATTGGCATCATCTGGGAATCAGTTAGAAAAACAAATTCTCCAGCCCCACTCATGACTTACTGAATCAGAAACTCTGGGGCGGGAGGACCAAGGACTCTGTGTTTTAAAATGACTTACAGGTGATTCCGCTGCATGCTAACATTTGAGAACTATATTTCTTGATGACAATTAAGAAATATAATCACTGTTCCCTGTAAATTAAAAATCCTCGGTATCTTCCTATTTCCTGCAGAAAAAATCCAGTTATTATTAAAGACATCTGAAGTTGACTCTAACCTACCTTCTTGGTCTGTGTCCCTTCTTAGCTATCTAATTCCTATTCGTCACATGAAGTCTGACATGAATACCACTTGCCCTCAAAATCTTTCCTGCTTGTCAAAATCAAGATAAATCTTTCCCTTTTCTGCAATTTTGCATGTTGTTTGGGCTGCCTTACAACACTGTGATATATTTAGTTTTCTTTTTCTTTTTTTTATAGTCTTCACTTAGTTTTTAATCTCCACTAGACTTATTGAGAGCAAAAATGATGCCTTAATTTTCCTTGAATTCTTTACTTTATAGAATGTAGATGAGTCAGACATTATTTTAGTATTGTCAGACATCAAAAATATTGTCAATGCTCAAAAATGCATATTAAAATATTCACTTCCACGGTAAAGTTCTTTGACGAAATTTATAAGATGTAAACTATAAATAAACGTTAGGGGATTTATGAAAGTATAATATTAAAACAATATAAGAAGTTACCATGTTACCACAAAAGTAACATACATTTTCTTTTCTTCCATTTTTAGACTATAGCTTTGTAACAAATACTGTTCCGGAATATAAGGTATAAATGTAAGAATATGAAGTCAGAACTGATTGAAGTGACAAAATAACTTAGTTTTGAAAATATTTATGGTTCAGAAATAATCACTGTTACTTAGAATATAAAATTTATCAAGATTAAATAACATTAGGAAAAAAGATCTATTTGACACAAGAATGAATTTGTAGTGAAAGATAAAGTTTTACAGGACAGATTTGTATGTTTTAATGATTCATTTCATTTACTTGATATTATGCATCATCAAAATGTATCTGTTATAATGTAATAATTTCAAAGAGCGCTATAAACAACCTGTGATATTTTAAATCCTTACAGATTTGTGCTACTCCAAAAGAAGATTTAATTCTCAGAAAATCAAATAATCTTAAAGAAAAGAAAAAATAAGGCTGAAATTATCCACAAAAGACAAATGATCAAAAAGACCTCAATAGCTCAAAATTTCTAAACACCCCACAGAAAAATACAGTCAAACCAAACAGCATGAAACTTAGACAATTTTTATATAAGAGCTTTGACATTTATTATGCATTTTGCACACATTGTTTCTAAGTCCCAGGGAGCTTTTATTGACTAAGCATTTGCAAATCCTTGTTACAAATCAGTAACCAGAGGGAATAAACACCTTGAAAATAAAATCCTTTCATTAACTAAATATTTATTGTCAAACACATGTCTTTTCCTGGTGCTATAGTAGACCCAGTAGATAAGCTACTGTATAGGCGTAAAGTGCTCATCCACATAGGACAAAGAGAATATTCTATGCTGCTGTATCAGAAGAATTATTTATTCCAAGATAACCTAATATACTTGTACAGTTTAGGGCTGTAAACAGTATGTGAAAAATTAATTACACATTTCATGACAAAACTAAGCTCTTCCAGGCAGTGACATCTGTAATAATTCAAGTTATTTCATATACTGTCTATATGTGAAGATCACAATAATGAGCCACAGTGAAAGAGATCTGCAACTTCACTATTCCCAGAAGAAATGTACATTTTCAACAGAAATACAATTTTGCTTATTTTCCCTCTATGCACAGGCAAATATTTATGAGATAGCTGGCTAGTCAATAGTGTGAAACTAACTGAACTTTCTGAAGACAGAAGGTGTGACCTTAAAGATATTAGATAATTATTGTAAACAAGTGTACAAAACAGATATGATAAAAATAACATGTCTAACAGAATAATATGTAATCATAAAGTAGACTTTCAGAATGGAATAATGTCTTTTCATCCAGCTTTTGCTTTTACAGATGAAAAAACTATGCCTCAAAGAAGCTGGTTTTAATTTGTTCCATATATTCCTTTTTTTTCCCTAGAGAAGCTGGAAGTTGAAGTCTTTATATACATCTTCCACTTTTTAACGCATCCAATATGGCCCAAAGGTGATCAGTTTGAAATCTCTGAAAATGCTTCCTATTTCGGTTTTCATTTACTCAAATTGATATTCCCTTTTCCTTCTTAGATTCAGAAGGTCACTTCCTTCCCACAAAAATGAAGGACCAAGGACCCTCTCTCATGAATCCTGCCTCCACAGCTCTCTCAGCCTCTAGCTTGGCATCAGCCCTATTTTCCTGACTGTCCAGAGCTGTGCTATCCAATAACCGCATGTAGTTACTAAAATTTAAATTAAAATACAGTAAGATAAAAAATGTGGTCCTCTAGTCACATACCCACATTTCAAATGCTTAATAGCTATATGCGCTTGTGGCTTTCGTGTTGGATACAGTATAGACAATTTCTTATTATTGCCAAATGTTCAACTGGACCGTCTTGGCATCTCAACTAACCTTTTCAACTAATCTTGAAATTTCCTTCTTTGTTTTCTTAGTATATTGAAAATGTGGCTTTCTGGCTTTTTATTTTTAAATTCATGAACTTCAATTCCCAATTTCACAATTATCCATATGTTCCCCAGCAAGTTGCTTAGCACACTTAATGGCTTATATTTAGTGTTTTTATAAAGGTAATAATAAAGATTGTACAATACTAATTATTATTATGTCATTTATAGCCTATTTTCATTATTTTTTAATTAATGAGATTAATAGATAACAAATACTGAGCACATAAATATAGTTAATATTACAGAAAGCAATCCATAAATCAATAAATAAATATTTTAGTGGTACAAAAGTCTGCACATTGTTAGTGTGAATTCAATGTCTAGTTTCTATGTGGTGTGGTAAAACAAACATGGAGCTAGAGACTTATCCACTTAAATAGAACTTACTACGTGCCAAGTACTATTCTAAATGCCTTATATTTATTGACTGATTTAATCATCTGGACAACCCATGGAAGTAAATACAATTATTATTTTTATTTTATAGAATAGGAAACTGAGGCAAACCGAGATTAAGTAACCTACCTAAGATTGTACAACTATTAAGAAACAGGTTGGGATGTTCTAACTCCGACTTTTATGGCCTTAGAAAGACTAGCATATAGTAAGCATTAGTAAAAACTAGTTGAATGCAGAATACTTTCCCCTTGCTTTTCAAAGTATCTGAGTGGATTATCCCTAATATCTAGTATGACACATGCTTACTTGTTTCAAAATGAGCTCTTGCAGCATAGTTTTGCAGTTGTATATAACTTGACAAGTATCTTAAGCACTTTCATGTATTTTTATGTTTAAAAATCCTGTATGATAAATATCCTATTACAATTACTGAGATGGGTCAATTAAAATTCTAAGGTAATTTAATTAATTTTTGAGAGGACTATATCAATCTAATGAGAAAAATGGGAAAACTATGACTAGCAGATTCACAGTCATTTAATTTGCTTTGTACTATGAAGAAGATGACTCTGTACTCCTTTTCCTGACCTTGTTTTGAATATACTTCAGTTCATTTACACAAGATTTTATTCTAGTTCATATACTAAAATTAATTAGGGAATTACTGTATGACTATGCCTATCTTCAGTGGAGATTTTAGTGCAGAGTAACTTCATTCTTCTCCTGGATCTTTATTGTTTGTTTACTGAAGCTTATAATTGTCTTGAACATAGTATTAATATGTATTAAAGCTCCTAAATGATGTTTCTGCTACAGTGCGATGTGGATACAAAAGCATTCCCTTCAGTTACAGCTGCATCTGTCTCAAACCAACAATCTAATTTTGTCAGATCCATGGGGAACCATGCTCATTATATTCACCAGGTTTAGGGCTTCAAGCATTAATTTTTTTCTGGACACATGAATAATCAGGGAACTGTTAACAAGCACTAAAGAAAAAAGTGGATTACTTTTGTATTTTGGTGGAGTATTCTGTGACTCAATAAGATTGCATTGCTAAATAGCTGTGTGTCATGCTCTCTTTTGTTCAAAATGTTACTTACTGGCATGCTTGGTGAGTGTTACATATCAATATGTGTAGATAATAGAGCTACTTTACTTTTCATTAGCAAATAATGATTAGTCTAATGGCAATATGGTGTGTCCTTTGCATTATTTTGCAGCAGTAATAAAGTGTATTGATCCAGCAATATTTTCACCTTAAACTTGATCGTTTCAAAGGCAACACTTGTGCTTATTAACTATAATTCCATTTCATCAACTCCATACTCCAGCCAACTTGAGACTCCAATATATAGGGGCAGTATACTTTATTTCTGCTATTGGAGAAGAAGAGCTGTCTATGCTGGTAGACATAGCAAATATTTAATTTTAAAAATACAAGATTATTATTGTAGTAATTATACTGTATATCTGCATATAAATATGTGTCTGTATTTTATATATATACATATAAACACAATACATATAAATTTTAGATAAATAAATAGGTTGGAAGTTACAAGAAGTTATTACAAATACTAATATATTCAATTATAATTATAGGGTTTATACTAATAAATCAATAATGTGATGCAGTTGAATTTTCTCTGAATTTTCTGTACTTTCTCTTACCTACCTACTCTTCTTTTTTTCTGTTCTAACTAGATTGAATAGAATTACGATAATTAGAAGATATTCAGCAGAATTACACTGTAACAGAGTTACAAAGAACAGATATTCGAGCTACCTCTAACAATACAGTTGTTTTTGCTTCTCCACAATTTTAGCTTACATGTGGTTTTGACACATATATTAACAACTCTAGCCAGAATTCAACATAAGGTGTGATCCCCACAGAAAATCAGCTGTGGCTCACACTAACCCAACTGCAAACTCAGAGGGCCATCGGCCCCACTGAAATCGTATGTGCACCCTAATCCGCTAGCAAGGGCTAAACGAGTATATTGTATCCAGAGGAGGGAGGAAGAATTATAAATGCTATAACACTACAATCTAAGCTTATCACACCTTCAGGGTGAAAAACGGGGCTGTGAGCAGGACATGCACTCCAAACTGTATATACTATACCCTTAGAAGACATTTCACTTCATCACTTTATCTACAAAAGGAGTCTTTTTAAATAGACATACTGTCTTTACTGATCTACTAATAAGCAGAGCAAAAAGAATGTAAACATGCGTTTTTTCCTGCATATGCATGACTTATTATGGTATCTTGAAAATAATTTCTATTTTTATAATGAATAAAGTTCAGAATTAAGCTAATTAACTAAGTTCATTGGGCATCACTTCCGTGATTATCTTCCTTGGTCCTGGTTTTAGGGTTATGAGTCTAGTAAATATAAACAGAGGACGTAAAGTTAAATTTGAATTTCAGATAAACAGTGAATTTTTTTTTTAGTGTAAATATGTCCCATGTAATATTGGGGACATATTTATACTAAAAATTATTCATTTATCTGAAATTCAAATTGAATTTGGGGTATCTTGTATTTTATCTGACGGCCCTCTCTGATCCTGCAAAGTTTTATGGGGGGGGGGGTTGCCAAGAGCATTTTTTTAAGAACTACTCGTCTAGTAACAACACTAAGAGAAAATAATCTTCCCTTATTCATAATTTTGTTTTTAAAAATGATGAGGCAATGTAAAATTTTGAATTTAATTTACAAGTGTACTTATTAGTTAGCTCTGCCAACTGCAAAACCATTGCTCTAGTCATCCACTGCACTAGTATGGAGACTTTTGAAACATCCCATAATGCTGACCCACAAGATTATGAAAATAAACAGAACAGCAAGAAAACATAGTTTCAGGAAATACTGAAAATCCACTAACACTTAGAAAAACAGTAAATGCAATTTCAAAAAATAAACTTAAAGCATGAGTTCAATTCCAGCTCCTTTAAAGTTTTAATGCATTAAGGCTGAATACTTCAGATTGTTCTATATCATTATCCAGTGAGGAGAAACCCTAACAGCAGACCTGAGCAATGGATGGGTATATGGGAAAAAAGACTAATGCAGAAGGAAAAAGGAATGATGCCAAAAATTTATGAGCATCTTTAATTTTATATGTATGCAGTGTAGAGTATGAAGCAAATTTGAGGTGTCGTGTACATCCCATTTAGCAAATGATGTTGTAAGAAAAGCTTGCTGTGTAACAATTCCATCTTGTGCCAAATCCGTGAACACCCTAAGATGCAGAATGTGTTTGGCCTTCCATGGCCAATTTATATAACGGTAACAAGAAAAATCCTTAGAAAGTCAAAGCACAAGACGATGCAGTGAAACTGCCCCAGGAAATGACCCTATCATGTTTGTGATTCAGATTGTTGATATCTCTTCATCCAGCCTAATCCTCAGTGAGCCCAGACCGGGTTTCTAGGAGGATGAAAGTCGTGAATTAAAAATAAACAGGGAGACAAAGAAAATAAAAATCAAGCATACACATACACACACAGAGTAAAATAAAAATTGGAGGAGAACCTTTAACTCCAATAATTTAGCTACTAAAAGCAGAAAACACAAGAGTTTTGGAGTCCACTGCAACCATGTGATACACAGAGAAAGGAATTCCACATTTTCAGCTGAGAACACTGGGGTAGTAATTATATCTGCAAAACACCTTGTTGTCTTTGGCACAGTGTGCTAGTTCTTGCAGAGGAGAGAAGTGTCAGGGAGGTTCACCTTTGCCACAAAATGCCTTCAGCCAATACTGACCAGATAGTCTACTGTTACCAGTCACAGCAGCAGCAGCAAAAGTAGAATAAAAATCCACCCTCACAGGAATTTCCAGCTTTCAAGTGCTCCTGAAATTTCAGTATCTAACATCATCTCAAAGTGCCAGAGTAGAAATCGGAGACAGAATGAATGGAATGGAATGGTATGTTGATGTTATTTAAATTTTAAAAAAGAAAAAAAAATGAATGACGTGAAAATAGAAAATTCTACATGTATTTCTAAGAATATATGAGATAGTCCCCGAAGAGTCTCAGAAATAAGACAGTGAAGTGTGACTTCCAAGAGCTGAAGGTTCTATAAGAGTTGATGAGAGACAGCTGGAAGAATGCTGCTTCTCAACTATTACTCTATCTTCTATATTTTAAACGCTTAGACTTAGCCATAGAAAACACAAATTACAAGAGACAAATATGTTCTGAAAAATATTTGAGTCTATTAGAACAAGACTGTAAGATGTTCGGCATGCACATGTTCCCACAAAGACATTGTAAAAAGCTGTAACTACTGGATGGCAACACTTCACCTTAAAAATTTTTGTTCTCTCTTAAACATATATTGAACATGACAATTTCCTTTGCACTGACAAATAAAAATACAGTTGTTCTCTTTTAACCTGAGTTTCGTGGTAATTTAGATAAAAGAGAATTACTAATAAATACTATATTCAAGAATGTACAGTTGCATTATGCCTATGAATGTCAATAGAAATAAAAGATGCAACTCTTATCAAATATAATTTCCATTTATTAGCCTTATTTTTTCATAACAGAACTAAGTCAAGTTCCTTGTTTATTTTCTGTTAAGGTTGATTAAGGTTGATTATCTCAATTCACTGAACAATATTTAAGAATTGAAACTTCTCAGTGAAAATTTTGATAGCAATTGACAAAGAATGTTAGTATTCACAGATTTTATAGTGTTCTTTCATTAGAATTCTTATTTACAACTTAAATAAATCAGTGTGTCTTACCACTTTTAAAAATCTTTTTATCCGTCATAGATTAATGTTTTGGAAAACACAATATGAATCAATTCTAGAAATAAAATTAAATAAAAACATACTAAATGGAGGTTTCTCTTTTTTTATTACTAGATTTGAGACAAAATTATTTTATCAAATTTTTGTAAAAGTTTGCAAACCCCTTAGTTTCAATTTCTATATGTGCTATGGTTTGTCTGTTCCTTCCAAGACTCATGTTGAAACTCAACCCCCAGTGGCAGCAGTAATAAGAGGTGGGACCTTTGAGAGGCGATTGGATCATACACGCTCTGCCCTCAAGAATGGATTAATCCATTCATGGATTAATAAATTAACAAATTAATGGATTAATGGGTTATCATAGGAAAGGAACTGGTGGCTTTATAAGAAGAGGAAGAGAGCCCTGGGCTAGCACGTTAGCACACTCAGCACCCTCAGCAGATGAGCTCCCTTGACCTTGCACTTAATAGCCTCCAGAACTGTAAGAAATCAATTCCATTTCTTATAAATTACCTAGTTTTAGGTCTTCTGTTATAAGCAACAGAAAACAAATGAAGACATTTTGTACTAGCGACAAATATTTTGTGGGTCACATTTTGAGAAATATCGGATTAAATGATCCAATATATATTGATTTTGAGAGTACTCACAATTACACGGTTTAGACAATTCAATCATTTGAAATATACCTTACTTCTATATGTTGTATTTCTGTTCCTATGTGTTATGCATATATATATATAACACATATTAACTGAAACCAAGTAATGATTCATATCAAATCTTTAAAACATTCAGTCTAGCTTTCATGTGTGCCTTCTAGAATGTTGTCATTGCTCCCACCAGTTGGGATGTCTTATGATGCTGAATTTTTGTGTACTAGTTTAGAGGAGATTTATTGTACATCATTTGCTCCTGTGTCTCTTACAGTTCCTGGAACATAGCAGATGGTCAGTACATAAGTGTCGAGTAACTGAAGTGTTGAGGCTACATGGTTCAGCCTAAGCTTCATTAAACTAAGAGGAAATCATAAAATATTTCTTCCAAAGAAGAAGACACAAAACAATGTGCTTCTAAAAAGAAAAAAATAATTATGCTTTGATTCATTTCTGTTTTACAAAAATATGTGCACTGAACAATTAGATTGTAAATTTACACTTTGTCACTGCAAATTAGTAAACTACTTTTTAAATCAAGATTATTGTCTAAAGATCAGTATGAAATATTTATGGTTTACATAAATAATCGAAGATCAATGCCTGTATTTTTCCAAGGCTGTCATTTCTAAAAATTGTTTGTATAAAAACGATGTGTAGCAATAGTTCTTGGTTTTTATCACATATCTTCATGGAAAGCGTTATCTCATGGAAATTATCATCTCAGGCTCTTTGAAAAATATGTGCTGAAATTTCTTTCCTTCTATCACTGACTTAGAATTCATTGTGAAAGAAAGAAAAAGAGACAAGGAAAAGAAGTAAAATTAGAGGTTTGATTCAATATATGATGAGAATTTTAAAATTGTCAATGAGGTTAAAAGCCAACCTTGCAAATTCTTCCTCTTATCCATGTAGGGACTTAATTTCAAATATCAATTGTTTCTTACTGGCATAATCTCATAATGGAAAGGTGTTACTTGTAAAAACCTATCTTTAAGACACTGACTTGGAAGAATCTCATTTTCTTAAAGATGTAAAGAAATATAACTAGCAGTTTGAGTTACTTAAAACAATAAGTTTTTAACCTTTCCATTATATAAACCATGTAATAGATCACATTTAAATAAGGATTAAATAGTTTCCAAGTAGGAAAAAAAAAGGTGAAACAAGAACAAAGAAAACATAAGCAACTTGAATACTTTTTCTTATGACAAATTGGGAAATATTATGATTGATCTAACACCAATATATTTTGGTTACATATAGTATTTTCTTGCTCTGATTATAAAGTTGTCAAGGTATGTGCTTTTAAAGAGTGGCATAATGTTTATTAAGGACATTTATCAATGATAGACAATACTTATCAAAAGGTCACATATCATTCAAGAAATAAGTGTATACAACTTTGCAAGGGATGTGGGTTTGTAGCAACATCTATGATATTGAGCATATATCACTTCTAGTTTTATATGAACATTTAAATTTGAACTCTAAATACAGACAAAACTCTACCTTAAGTACACATTTACTTTCAAAGTGAATCTTCTTATAATTTTTAATTTTGGCTTTCCTATTCCTTTTTTCCCCCAAAGAAACTGCAGATACATTATAATTTTTACTGTTGATAAATGGGAGCTCCGATGAAATTTCCTCCAATTAAAATTCACGACAATTTCTATTTTAAAACATACTATCAATTTGAAAGCACGTATATTCTTTCTTCTTTGAAGGCTATTAGATGAATGTACCATATTTTTACATAGTTGCCGATAATTGAAGAGCAAGTCTAAAAAAATAGCTGTGTGTGATGACAAAGATTTACTTATTTACTTATGGGCAAAACCATTACGCTGTCTAAAGCTAGTCTGGCATGTACTACGCTCTAAGGATCCTATTCATCAATGACTCCTGTGGCATTTCAGGGGGGATTTTCATGTAATTTACTTCTAAAGTCCATGTAATATGCCTCTTCGGAATGAGTTACATATATTATTATTCATCATTATTGATTACTGTCTCCAGTGGTAAGCAAAAGATGCAAATCTGCTTGTAAAAGAAAAGAAAAGCTGGGTGTGTACATTATTAAACATAACTTTAGGCACAGAGTTTACCTTATTTGTCCTTTAAATCATCATCTGGACTTTGAAAACACAGCACGAAGCTGATAATGTTGCTTTGTTTCCACGCTCTTGATATCCAAGAAACTTCACAATCACTAAAGACAACTCAAGCGAAGAATTACCACAGAGTAAGTTAAAATCATTTGTGATTTTCAAATCAATAAGACGTGATAATGTCTTTTGTAATGAAAAATTAAATATTAACTAATATAAATTCTAAATAGTTTTACATAGAACGCATAAATATTAGGTTTGAAATTTGGACATAGCCAATGTGGAATATTTTAGGTGAGAGACTCAATCTAAAATTGATTTCATACATCAATTTATAAATAGATTTATTTATAGAGGCATAAACAAAGACCTTGTCCAAAATAATGGAAAAAAACATTGAAAAGTGGCATCTTGAAAAAACACACAGAGAGAAAATCAAAATTTGAAATAGTAAAAAGAAAAATATCCATTATCATATCATATTTGAACTCACAACATTCTAGTCATTCATTTAATGACGATTTATTAAGAGGCAATGTCACAAAAAGCACTAAATGGTGAAGACAAAGAAAGTAGACTTAATCTGTGCTCTCCCACAGAGAGAGCAGTGTAGGAGGAAAAACAGACAATTAAACAAGTCACTATCATGACAATACCCGATGAGCATGATCATAGGGGAACTACAGGATGCTGTAAGAACACAGAGTGGATGGCATTCCATCAGGAGTCAGGAATCAAGAGAACTCCTCATGGAAGTAACATTTAATTTACAACTGTAGAATAAGTAAGGGTTGGTTTAGATGAAAATAGAGATTATAAGGTAATGTATCAAGAGGGAGGTGGGGGGTTAGCATGAAAAAAAGTGAACTTAAAACAAAAACCAGCAGAGCAAGAATTTAGCATACTAGAAGAGTCACAAGACATGAAGCCAAAGGGTGAGGTGAGCAGATGTCACATTATGAAAGACCCTAAAAACATGTCAAGGAGAGAGATGTTATCCTAAGGGTAATGGAAAGCCATCAAGGACTTTCAACTAGGGAATGATAGGAACAAATATATATTTTAGTTAAGATGACTCTGCCTATGTGG
>CAUYSK010045140.1:0-19846 GCA_963575035.1 Avahi laniger | reverse complement strand
TCCCAGCTACTTGGGAGGCTGAGACAGTAGGATTGCTGGAGCCCAGGAGTTTGAGGTTGCTGTGAGCTAGGCTGATGCCACGGCACTCGCCCCAGGCAAGAGAGTGAGACTCTGTCTCAAAAAAAAAAAAAAAAAAATACTAAGTTAAAAAAATTATTATCATAGAATGAAAAACAAGCCACAAACTAGCAGAAGATATTTGTAATACATAAAAACAATTATATACAACAATGGTAATATAATAGTAATAGCTATTCTTATTTAGTTCTGTGTTTCAGGTACTGTTCTAAACAATATACATGTATCTTACATGCATTAAGAATTCCTATGAATCAATAAGAAAAACATAAACAAAATTTAAAATGGGCAAAAAACCCATACAGGAATTTCAGAGAAGAGAAAACACAAATGATACACTGTGAAAACACTCCTGCACACGTGGAATACGGGACAGTGTGTAACAATGTTCACTGGAGCACTGTTCCTATGGACAAAAAATAGGAAACAATACAAAGGACCATCAACAGAAATGGAATAAAAAATAGTGTGGTATATTCATATAACTGAAAACTGCACAGCAGTGAAAATGAACAAAGTACCACTACATGGATGAATCTCAGAAACATAATGTTGAAAAAAAAGCAAGTCATAGAAGAATACCTATTGTATGTTTCCATTTACATAAAGCTCAAAAGCACACAAACCTAAAAAATAATGGTGACTCAGTGAGATATATTCCTGGGTGGTGAAACCATACATAAAAGCAAGGGAAGGTCTATCATAAAATTAAAGACAGTATCCACAGTTGCCACCGGGAGGAGGGGGCGGGTAGGGGATGCTTTGAGGAAGGGCACACACGGAGCTCTGGGATACTCGTAAAGTTCTGCTTAACTTCCGTGGTAGATACTTTGGTGTTTCATTATTTTTCTTTATATTGTACAGATACACTTTATATTCTCACTTGTGACACACTTCAAAATAAAAAAATATTAACATTTATTCCCTTTAGATGAATTGTGGGCAAGTCTACATAATGAATTCATCATTGAAACAATGTATGGATTTCAGACTAGGAAAGTAACTATTTTTGGAAAAAGGATATAAGAAAAATTTAAAGCCTGCAACACAGAGGCCAGACATAGTGGCTCATGCCTGTAATCCTACCATTTTGGGAGGCTGAGGCAGGAGAATTGCTTGAGCCCAGGAATTTAAGTCTACAGTGACCTGTGATTGAGCCACTGCACTCCAGCCTGGGTGACAGAGTGAGACCCTGTCTCTTAAAAAAATAAATAAAAATAAATTTTAAAAATCCTGCAACAGAAACAAAACTGAAACTTTAAAATTAAGCCAAACAAATTCATAAGCAAAAACCAACAATAAAGTAATGATATAAAGCATCATTTGTCCAAGTGTGTTCTACAAAACATTTTTTTCTTAAGTATGTCTGAGGGAAAACAGATTCTAGCAGTAAAATATATTTGGAAAATACTGGACTAAACAACTGAATCTCCTAAGAAAGGAACAGAATTTCCCAAGCCTTCGACTCTGGAATCTTTTTTACATGGAGATTTACACAGTGATTCTTCTAGGCTTTGTGTTTCTTATAACACAATTCGGGAAACATTTTATAACACAGGCCATACCAGACAGAATATTACCTTCAAGAATGAGGTGAGAACAGGAGACAGATACTCTGGTAAAGGGCACCCAGATATCCTAACCCTGAGTAGCTGACCTGTCCAACCTAAGCCCCGGACAGATGTGATTCAACCCCATAACCAAATAGAACTCTTTAGGAACTGAGTGAACAATCACTGTGTTTTATGAGTTTTATGAACAGGGACACAGCTTTTCTGAGATTCCCCTGGGAAGGGGGGAATGGTGCAGGCCTAAAGTGCAACTTAAAAGACCTAGGTGGAATATAAAAATTTCTACAACTTTTAGGGTCATAGTAGACTGACAGAAGGTCAATTGAGGTAGAGGTCAATAGAAGCTTCCATCACAGGAATTTGTGTTTCAAACTGTATCTCTCAGTTTTTCCATTAGTCATTCCCTAAAAAAATTAGGAATTTTTGTGAACTTGACCTGAAAATTCTTCATAATATGCTTTCATTACCATAGGAAAAAAAATGAAAATGCTTTTTGACAGAAAATACATAAACGCTGCACATTTATTTCAAAAGCTTCTCTGGACCATTATCATAAGCCTTTGCACATGCTTATTCCTCTTAGAAACTAACTTCTGAGTGGCAACGAAATATATTTTTACGAAAAAAGTTGTCAGACACAATGCCTTTGAATCTTGAAACACGTTAAAATATTATTTGAAAAAGTACAACATCTGTCACTTCAGGGTACCACAGGGATTCAAACAGGAAAACGTGGTATTGGCAGGAGTTTCTCCCTGGTGAAGGCCAGCAGACTGTCTCCTCCAGAGGGCTCTTGCCAAGGCAGCAACTATTACCTTGGCCATTCACAGCATCCTAGGCCCAACCCTCAGCCTTACTGGTTCAGAAATTGAATCTTTAGCAGCATGAATAAGGCAGTTCCATTGCTTAGAAGCAAACAAAACTAACCACGCTTCAACAAAAATCGGAATACAGATTTATTATTAAATACAGAGTGACAAATGTAACTGTAACAGAAATAGGAATGCCTGTCTATGGCCATAAATAGCCAATACTTTCATTACAGCCAGACTTATATGGACAGCCACATCATAATTGGAGATTCCTGGGTACACAGGGAATCAGAATAAAAGAAATAAGAGAAATTGAACATTTAATAGTTTTCTTTCATTCAATCAATTTTTTTTTAAAATTAAGCAACTACTATGTCCAGATAGTCTTCTGGGTACTAGGGATACAGAGGTCTGTGCTTTCAGGGAGGTCATATCTAAGTAGCAGGTGAAGAGTACATATTTCACAGAAGTGTATTATAATATTAATAAGAGCAAAAAATTTGGGAAGCGATCTAAATGATGTTCAACAATAGAGCTGTAATTAAATAATGCTAAGTCCAAATGATGAAAAAAAAAGAAAAGAAAAAAATGCCAGCCCTTTAATAGTATTTGCAAGCAGTAATTCATGACCTGGGTAAAATTATCATGATGCAATGTTAAATGAAAAAGCAAGCTATAAAACTGTATATAGCGCATGATCCCATACACACACATATATATATATATATTTCCTCTCTCTTTATATGCATAAGAAAAAGAGCATAAGGAAAGTCAAATCTTCAGTCAAATCTTACTGATTAAAGTACTAAAATAATTGCCTTTTTTTCCCCACCTTACCTTTTTGCATTTTCCAATTTCCTAAAATAGCATTGCATGCCTTTTCTTACTAGAGGAAAAATTACTTCAAAAGTAATTTCAGTCAAATAAATAAATAATTTTTAAAGAGTAATTTCAGTCAACAAGCATACTAAGAACTCTTCAGATTTATCTGTTAGAAGCTATGCGTGAATACCAGTCCTTGAACCTCTGACTTTGAACTCACAGAGGGCTCCCTTCCCATGGCTTGAAGTGATAATCAAAAAGGCTAACACACCTGAGTTTCTCAGCCCTTTGTTTTTCATCCAACAGCCAGTCTCATATTTCTAACTATTTGCTAAACATTTCAACTTAAAAATCTTACAGATAACTTATACAATCTTCCCTACTATCCTATGGGGGATTCCAGGATGCCCCTCGGATACCAAAATCCACAGATGAGTTCAAGTCCCTGATATAAAATGGTGTGATATTTGCGTATAACCTTCACACATCTTCCCACACAGTTTAAATCATCTCTGGATTACTTATAATACCTAATGCAATGTAAATGCTATGTAAACAGTTGTTATGCTGGATTGTTTTTCATTTGTATTTTTTTATTGTTGTCTTTCTTTCTTTCTTTTTTTTTTTTTTTTTGAGAGAGGGTCTCACTCTGTTACCTAGACTGAGGTATAATTGGCATCATCATAGTTCACTGCAGCCTCAAACTCTTGGCCTCAAGCGATCCTCCCACCTTGGCCTCCCAAAGTGCTGGGATTACAGGCATGAACCACCATGCCCTGCCTGTATTATATTTTTAATTGTTTTTTCACCCAATAATTTTGATCTGTAGTTGGTTGAATCCACAGATGCAGAACCCATAAATATGGAAGACTAATTGAATTTAATTATGCCCAAAGGTAAAGGCATAACTTTTCCCCCACAGCCAATCTTCCAGTAACCCCATTTCTGTCCATGGCATTAGCCTTTCTTCCAGTCAAAAAGCTTGGAAAGCAGCCTTAATTCATCTCTCCCTTTCCCATTTCGAGTTCATTAATAAACTGTCAAAATTTCTTTCATTCCACCTTACTCTTCATTCTCATTTCCACTAGCACATCAGCCCAGGCCCTCATCACCTGGATTATAATAGCAACATTACTGTACCAGCACTGGAGCAGTTCTTCCTGATGCCATTCTCTCCGATCTCTAAATCACTGCTCCTTATATAAAACTTGGATGATGTCATTCCTTGGCTCAAAAACTTTTCAAGTCTTCTCTTTTCTACCACTCCAATCTAAACTTCTGTGCCTGGCTTCATTAAACCCCATAATTTGGCCCCACCCTAACTACTTAACTTTATTTTCCACTATTCACCAGTTTCCTCCCTAATCAACCAAGAGACATGTCATAATCAACCTCACCGCTAAGCCTTGGAATATCTAAACTTAAAAATGGTCCTTCTTTTCTCCTCTACTTGTATTTAAAGAACCTGATGAATTGTTCCTCCTCTGCTAAGCTTTTCATGATTTTTCCAACCTCATCTATGTTTCACTTTTCAGAATTTGTCTAGCACTTATTACAAATCTCACAATTAAGCATTTAATTACTAAATCTCATGTAGATAGATTTACAGTCATGTATGTTGTCATCTTCTATTAAATTCCATACTCCTTGAAGACAGGAGCCATATCTTATTCTGTTCCCCAAAATATTCAGCATGATGCAGAGCACACACAAAGTACTCAAATCTTGTGGACTGATCCAGCAGAAAGTGACCAACTTCAGCTCTACCCTCCCTTTAACATGTACATAGCAACGTGACCAAGCCAAGTACCATCCTAAGGAATGTAACAAGGGACTCTTTAAGCACATTACGGAGGCCCTTTAGGTACAAAACTAGACTAATGAGGGGTCTCTAAGCCCCATACCAGGGATAATAGAGACAGAGCTCTTGGGATTCTCAAAGTATCTTCCAAGGGGATAATAATGAAGGATCTCAAACACCTTCCCATCTCCTTGAGAACAGGCACTCCGTCTTTTAAAAGAGTGCTTTGACTGGAGTAATTGCCTAAGAGAACCGAATAATAAAACCAAAGACCTAAATAGAGTCCTGTTATTCATAAGATGACATTACATAAATCACCAAATCTCACTGAGCCTCAGTTTAGCTCAGGTTGATGGTAACTGCCAATCCATAAGCAATATTTTCATATGTATAGTAGTGCTGCCCCATGTTTGTGAGGTTCCTTAGAGAAGGGGTCTCCAACCTATGGTGAGCTGTATAATTATTTCACTATATATTACAATGTAATAATGATATAAATAAAGTGCACAATAAATGTAATGCTCTTGAATCCTCCCGAAACCATGCCCCCACTCTCCGGTCCATAGAAAAATTGTCTTCCATGAAAACGGTCCCTAGTGCCAAAAAGATTGGGCCTCTACTTTAGAGTCTTCAAAAGTCTTTACACGTACATTATCTTTTACTATCTGACCTTTCGTAAACACAAGGTGAGAGAGACACAAAGTGTCCTATCAAATATATAACAAATATTTTGTTTTATTCTGAGTGTACTTCAAATATGCTTACTCATATTATTCTAAAGTTAAGAGCTACTTCAGACATAACTACTTAATAATTTTACAAGTTTTCTTCCATGGAAAATGTACTGTTTTAAAATGTATAACCTATCAATACGTAGCAAAATTTCTATGTTTTCTCCCTTTCTAAAGAGGTATTTTACCATTCTGTGTTGAATCAATGGAAATATATGGAATTTACCAAATGTAAATTATGAAAGCTAATTTTCAACAACATTTCTACTTTGTAAAGTTGAAATTTTACTTTAAAGACACAATTTGTATTCGATTTCAATGCAGAATGGCTCGGTTCTCAATAAAGATATTATTATTGTCTGGGCTCCAATTGTGAGGTTTCTTGTAGTTTCTTCTAGCAAGTGAACAGTGTTAAAGAGTGGTATAAATGGTACATGAAGGTCTGGCTCATTCTTTAGCATACAGGTATCTGTAACAGACTCTTTGCTGGAGAAGAGGTATATCTTGCAAAAACTAAGACAAGAATATGTTAACCCAGAGATTTCCTGCTGCTGCTGTTGCTGCTAATAAAAACTAACATTTACTAACTGCTTTCATGTGCCAAGCATGATAATAAACTCACTGTATATCATATATACTGTATGTTAATATATGTAAGGCTTTTAAAACTATGACTGGCAAATAGTAAACTCCAATAAAAGTTCATCATCATCTTCTTCATATCATTTAATTCTGAAAAAGGGATTAATGCCCCAGGAAGCAGGTATTACTTTACTATGTCTCACTCCCCATTATACAGACAGAAAAACAAGTTTAGAAGGCTTAAATAATTTAATTTGTTCCAAGTCACATAGTTAAAATGGAGGATCTTGAACATTTTCTAATCACTATGTAATTCTGATTCACTGATCAAATGCGCTTTCAGCTGAAAATGGAAGAGGAGGTAGAAAAAGTTCAGATATTATTGCAACACTGAAAGAAGCTGGGCATGCTCTGAAAAAATGACAGTAATGAGAATAGTTGAGGAAATTATTTGTTGCAGATAAACAAATGGGAAGGGTTTTTAGCCACAATGTGGTCTTAGGTCCCTGAAAATCCCATACTCAGAATATGGGTATTAAACAAAGAAAGAAAATTGACACTTTACAAATAAGTTAATATGATATCATGAAGAAGCACGGAGATTTGATGGATGGGACTCTGAACTAGAATAGAGGAACTGCAGGGAAGTAGAAGCATAAAGAATTGCTGATATTCTAGAGACTGAAGCTGACACAGAAATAAGTTCAGTTGTGACGGGGACTTCAACTTTTGGGATATCTGCTAGAACTCTCCCCCACAGCTAAAATCAACACATCTATTAAATGCCTTGCTTATCCTTCCATCTTTCAAATAGGAAAAGAAATATTCTGGGCATGAATGTAACCACTGGGAAGAAATAAGCTGATAAATGGAAGTGCCGGAACATCTGAGAGCAGTTAACCTTACGATTTTGAGGTTTGTTACAATAGCTGGGAATGGAAATGTGGGACACATTAGGGAACACAAATTACAAAATGTTCAGAGAAAA
Source organism: Avahi laniger (assembly GCA_963575035.1). NCBI lineage: Eukaryota > Metazoa > Chordata > Mammalia > Primates > Indriidae > Avahi > Avahi laniger. The sequence goes on along the minus strand of CAUYSK010045140.1, from coordinate 12,461 downwards.
GAAAAGTAAATCCTGCCTGAGACTCAAAAAAGAAAGATGAGTCATCTGTTTTAGGAAGCTCTCAAGAACAGAAGTCTAGTTAAGCTAGCTTTGATTAATTAATTCAACAAATATTTACCGAGCATCCACTATGTGCCAGGTGCTGTTCTTGGCGCTATATAAATATACAGGTGACACAAGAAAGTTTGCCCTTACAGAGCTTACATTCTAGTGGGGAGAAGGACTGGGTAGAAAGAATAGGGGCTAGGAGAGGCATTAAAATTTTAAATAGGCTCATCAGGAGAGGCTTCATTAAGAAGGAAGTTTGAATGAGGTGAAAAGAGTGATTTAGAAACCTGGGGGGTTCCCATACAGGGAACAGTTCCCATACTGTTCCCATACAGGGAACAGTAAGTGCAAAGGCCCTGAGGAGCGTGCTGTGGGATACGCAAAGAGTGAGTTTTCTGCGGTAAGGGCAGAGTGAGGGGGAGTGGTAAGAGAGAGGAACAGGTGCCAGAATGTGCAGGACCTAGCAGAGACTATAAGAACTTTGGGTTGCTCATGAATTAATTCTGTCTGTAAGAATTCACACTTACTAGACTCTCTTATTATACTAAATGCTTGTGTGAAATACCTACATTTTACTAGGTGTTGTGAGGAAAATACAAAGGAAGTAGGAAACATGATCACTGCCCTGAAGACACTTCCATTTTAAACTCTGTTGAAAGTAAATTATAAACTGAAAATGAATTTAAAAGAATAACCTGGGAAATGTTCTATATCTATACATGATTTGATAAAATACCAGATTTAAACTCTGGGCTTTGGAAGACATAATTCTCAAAGTTATATCACGGGAAGAATCCGGGAAAGAAGGGTTACAGCAGGAAAGAGGCAATCAGAGAAAGAGAACGAGCTAGAAAAACGAGGAGGAGAAAGGAATAACCAAACAGTATTGCTCCTATTTCTTCTAGTCACACAGAAAAGATTTGAAATGGTTTGGTCTGAGAAACAGAATTCTCTATAAATTGCAAGGATATTAATGACAGAAAAAGGGAAGAGTCTGAAAAGATTGGCTGCACAAAGAGCCCTTCAATGAGCTTAGATTTTAAAAGACAGAAAAAGATAAGAGAGACACATAACACGGATGCCTATAAAAGAAACACAGGATGACATCAGGAAGTAAAATGCCCACGATGAACTGAACTTAAGAAAATCACGAAGGGTTACAAAAAGGGCTTCTGAATTTATGTCTAGAAGAGGAAATTTATAAAAGGCCTGGGGGGTAAGGTGGTTAAGGTAGTTAATACATGACAGAGGAAAAAAGAAAACCTTCACTTCTATTTCACGTTTTAAAAATCTTATACTTGAATATCACAGTTTACAAAGACCTTTACATATGTCTATTTTACAACATCCTTGAGAGGCGGGTATCACCGCTACCTTACAAGGAGAAATCAGTTCAGCGCGCAGCCCCCCACTCAAGCCCTGTCTCTCTTCTCAGCCTAGAAGAATGACAACCAAACTGGAGTGGTGGGACCAAAGGGCTGAAGCCCAGGACAGGTGAGAAAGCCATGAGAGGGCTGCCCTCAGTGCGCTGCAAATCTTCTGGCTTGGCCAGGTGCATACCGTGAACTTGCATGTGAATTTTGCTGGACGCTATGAGTTCTCTTTGACAAATTAAGAAGACCAGAGAGCTCTGCTGAAGGACAAACGATTCATCTTTCAAAATGAAGAAAAAACATGAACATTACAAAAGAATATGAATGTTACAAAATCTTAACTGTTGTGTTTATCATTCAGCCTGAAGAAAATTCTAGAACGATTATAAAACAGTTTTTGAATAGACCGAGATGGGTGATCACTGAGAATCAGCCTGGGTTCAGAAAGTACAAAGCTTGCCAAGTAACTAACTATCTCTTTGGCAAAGCTACAGGACAAATCTATGTGACTCTCTGACAGGTATTTTTTAACAAGCTCCACTCTCCAAGACTTTCGGGGAGGAAGGGAGACATGGGCTGAATACCAGATGTATTTATAATTGATTGAACAATTTGACTCAGAATGCTCATAAATAAGTTCTGTAAGAATCACTGGACTTAGGCAATACTGTGATCAATGATCTGGATAAAGCTTTTGACAACATCCTTATTAAAATGTAGGGATGACTGGAACCTAGGGAGAAACATGAAAAGTAGGGCAGCATTTAGAAACCAAAACAATTTTAACAGAAGATTAACTTTGATAAACGAAATTTAATAGAGAAAATGTAAAGAATTATATTTGGACTCAAAAAAATCAAATGCTAAGTATAAATTGTGACAAACTGTTACATACATAACGAACAACTAAAAATTTTTGTTGAGGCCGGGCGCGGTGGCTCACGCCTGTAATCCTAGCACTCTGGGCGGCCGAGGTGGGTGGATTGCTTGAGATCAGGAGTTCGAGACCAGCCTGAGCAAGAGCGAGACCCCGTCTCTACTAAAAATAGAAAGAAATTAATCGGACAACTAAAAATATACAGAAAAAATTAGCCGGGCGTGGTGGCGCATGCCTGTAGTCCCAGATACTCGGGAGGCTGAGGCAGGAGGATCGCTTGAGCCCAGGAGTTTGAGGTTGCTGTGAGCTAGGCTGACGTCATGGCACTCACTCTAGCCCAGGCAAAAAAGTGAGACTCTGTCTCAAAAAAAAAAAAAAAAAAGATTTTTGTTGAATGAAAGCCTGTCATAAATTAAAAGTATGAAACGGCTGCCCCCCCAAACTTACACAATCTTAATCTTAGGCCGAGTTGACAGACATATAAGGTCAGGAACAAGGAAGATGAATGCCACACTCTGTAACGTACTGGTTGCCTCATGCCTGGAGAAGTGTTCTATACTTGGCAATGCCCTCTCGTCATACAAAAGGGCAAAGTAAATGCCCTCATAATTTGAAAATTAAATCACCCTCTGGGAGGAACACCAGCATGAATCAAACAGAGTGGTAGAAATTAGCCATCAACATAAGTAAGTCCAAGAAAATACGTGACTGAAACCATCTGGGGATTCTCAAGTCCAGTTGAAAGTGAGCAGGGTACAGTTTCTGGGAGGCAGGATTGGCACATGAAGTAAGAACGCTGAAACCTGGTCAACTTTTCTTCTGGCTAAAGAAAAGACTGTTAACAGAAGGTGGTCCCATTAATCTGGGGTTGCGGGGGAAGCAGGAGCTTAACAAGCAAGACTTTGCCTGCATCCCCCCAACACTAAGGTGAAAGGATGCTGACCGCATCCAGAGCAGCGCTGGGCAGGTGTACCCTCCTAAAGAGGCTCCACCGGGTGATCCTGGCTTAGTGACACTCCCCATTAAGATTACCTGTTTGATTAGAGCGACTGGCTTTCACGTAGATTCTCCTGTAGTGGTGAGAGTGTACCCAGTAAATTGCAAACTTCCACTCTATTCACAGTTAAATTAATAAATTCACTAATTGGCATTCTGTTTTTTAGGTCAGTCTCTCTGCCACTTTCTAAATATAAGTAAAATCTCATAATTCTGATCACTTCTGGACACAAAGAAAAAAATTCACAGCTATGGACCTGAAAAAATGAGGCCTACATCTTAAAAATGACAATCTGTATCCAGGTTCTGCCCGTCTGAGACACCCCGCCTTTCTTTATGACAACTCTATTTAATCCAAAACTCAACCACACATTTTAAGTGAGAAAACTAACGAAATGAAACACACAGATGGGAGTGACTAGGAGGGCAAAAGTTCTGGAATCCATGATTTGTTAACAAATGGAATGAGGCTGCTTCGCCTGAAACAGACAAGGTATAAGACAGCCATCTTCAAATATCACTCTTGCGGTGACATGAAATTATCTCTAATTCTGTGATGAGAACTAGTGGAAAGTTGGCATACGGAAGAACTTTCCAATTCACACTGTTTGATGCCTGGCACATAGTAAATGCTCAACAGTGTCATCTGTTGTTGTGGTTTGAGATATCAAAAAAAAAAAGGCCATGAAAGAAATATGTACCAGTCACTGCAGGAGAGCCAATGAGAGGCCCCTCACCCTGACCGGAGGTGAGGGTTCAAGGAAGGCCTCCCTGAAAGAGGAAATGCCTACGCGGAATACTAAGAAAAGCATAGGAATTACTCAAAAAGTGTGGGAAAAGGCAGTCCACAAAGTGGAGTGAGACCCAAGGTAAGAAAAAGCCAGTGGGTCAGTGTGGTGAGCAGAGGGAAGGACGGAAGATCAGGCCAGGAAACTGAAAAGGCACTACATCATAAAGGAATTCCTATGCCACGCCACGGAGTCTGGAGGAGACCACGGGGAATTACTGGAAACTGTGAAGGTGGGAGTTACATGATCCAATTTATGCTTCGGGAGAGCCTCGTGGCAGCCACGTGGAAGACGGATTGACAGAGGGCAAGACTGGTGGCAGGGAGGCATGGGTGGTTCAGCAGTCTGGTGCCTGAAGGAACATTCTGGCACTGGAGAAAGAGCAAAGACAGAGTTCAAGAGGTAGTAAGGGGGCCTTAATAAATGACTGGACATGAGTGAGAAACAAGGAGTTGAGGGAGATTTCCAGGATTACGGCTTAGGCAACCAACTAGAGAATAAAGTCACCAATCGAGAGAGGTAAGGAGCATGAGAAAGGCTCTGGGAAGGGAGGAGATAAAGTCGGCTCTGGGCAAACTGTTGGATCCAAGTTATCTGCGGAACACAGGATGGTGGTGGTATCTAGGACACAGATGGACAATGAAGCCTCAAGCTCAGGAGAGAGGCCTGAGCGAGATACACAGGTTTGGAGGCACCATGGCAGAGTGGTCACTGAAGGTATCAGAGCACATGAGCGCCCCCACGCCCGCAGAGTGCGGACTGAGAGGGAAAGAGGGCTGCAGGAGAATACCTACCATTGAAAGGAACAAAAGTTAGCTACGCTGTGATCTGTTAAGTTTCTTGTTTTTAGGCAAGGACCTTAAAGTTTTAGGCAAAGACTAAATATCCGCTTGTTGGAGATGTAGAGGGAATTCACAGCAGAGAATTGGTCTAGATGACCTCCACAGCATCTTTCAACTCCAAAAATGTATCAAAAACTTCAATACAGCATTTCTTACAATCTGAGAAATAACTTTTTACCACCATTACAGAAAAACTAAAATCATACATATTTTCATTTTTTCGCTTTGTTAGACCAATTTTTTTTTAATCCTAAAGAAGAAATTTCCTGTTGCTTGATAGTGTTTTCTGAAAGATAAAGAGTACGTGGTTTTCTTGAACGGGAAAGCACAGGCTCTAGATCTAATTTCTTACCCTATTTTTCCTTCTGTGGATTCAGTTATACTGTTTATTAGTAGGAGAATGCAGTTTTACAACTAGTAAAAACCCAAACACATGTTCCCATTTACTTTTCCCTTCACTTTCTGCCACCTTCTGCTTGACTGAGGCTATACACAATCTATGGATTTAGATCTTAAATCTTTTACTACATTTCAGAAATGTGCCTATAATTTTTTACTAATATTTAAAGTATGTTGGCTTCTGTTTCCCTTTCTGCTCAATTCTAAAAATAAAGAGACCACAAGTACATACACAATTCTTTTTATTAAAGCCAGAAATGTTGATTAAAACAAACTGCCATTTTTGGCATAACAATACAGCCAGTGTATTTTTAGACAGGACTGCTGGCAGTCAACTTAATCCTTAAATATGGCACTGATCCCACCAAGTGGCACCTGGAACAGGTGTGAGAGGTACTTGACCTCTTTTAACCATATGAATTTTTTTCTCCTGCCCCCATCCTATGCCTCTTCTACCACTCGGCAAACCTGCTTTTCCTTTTCCTTTTCTTGCCTTTCACTTTCCTCCTGGGAGTGCCCATAAACTTTTACTACTACCAGTAATGGCACTAAAGCCAACACAGCTGCCAAACCTTGGCCTACAAATACAATGGATATAATTCTACTTGGAGACTATCATTAACTGGTTGTCCTCAGAAAACCACTTAACTATATTCTGTGTTAGTGGCCTAATCCACAGGACAGAGAAGATAACCTCTGTAGAAAGTAAATCTATGTGAAAAAGAAACCTGTAGTGCTTTTTAGCTCTAGCAGTCCAATGTAGATTACAGGTCTCTGAACGACTAAAAAAGGACAGTGGGGTGGGACTAGAGACCATGTTTGGCACCATTTGAAGTGTAGAGTCATGCTAAATCATTAAATTTTATTATTTTAAAATATAAGGGTTAGGCCGGCGCGGTGGATCACGCCTGTAATCCTAGCACTCTGGGAGGCCGAGGCGAGCGGACTGTTTGAGCTCAGGAGTTCGAGACCAGCCTGAGCAAGAGCGAGACTCCCGTCTCTACTAAAATTAGAAAGAAATTAATCGGCCAACTAAAAATATATAGAAAAAATTAGACGGGCATGGTGGCGCATGCCTGTAGTCCCAGCTACCTGGGAGGCTGAGGCAGGAGGATCTCTTGAGCCCAGGAGTCTGAGGTTGCTGTGAGCTAGGCTGACGCTATGGCACTCACTCTAGCCCGAGCAACAGAGTGAGACTCTGTCTCAAAAAAAAAAAAAAAAAAAATATAATAAGGGTTAGAGCAGAGAAGTATGCTTTGATGCAGTATTCTCTTTATACAACAATACTAGTGGCTCTAGGCATGCAAAGAAAAGGTTTTTAGTGGATTTATTTTTCTTTATCTCTCTAGCCGACGGTATCGTTACTTTTTCTGTTCAATCCACGAAATGGAAGCAAGAGACAACTTACCACCGGCACTGCACCTGCAGGCCGGGAGTGGGAGGCGCCGCAGCGGCGGAGCTTCCACTGGGCTGTAAGGGGCAACAGAAACATTTGCTTACAAAAGCCCGGAGTGCCAAGCTGGATAAAATAAACATCAAGAAACACAGCAAGTAAAAAGTTCACTGATCCTATGCAGCCTCATGTCCCAACACTAAAACCACCCAGGTTCTTGTGGCTCCCTGAACATGCTTCAGTCCCTGACATGACTATGTGATAACGTCTTCCCGCAGCCTGGTGGCCTGAAAAATTCCTACTCACCCTTCAGCACACACTGCCACCTCCCTGGAAAGCTGCTCTCACTCTCCCAAATAGGTGCCCCTTTCCCGGAGGCGCACCTCTCACTGCTCTTCCATTAGAGCAGCTACACCCAACTGCAGCTATTTCTATGCCAGAGCATGGACCCCTGTGGTCGCCTGCCGGCCTTCTGAGAGAGAACCATGTTTTCCCATCTCTACCTCTCCTGGTACACTGTATGTACCTCATATGTAATTCACAGAGGAAGAGCTCCCTAGGTCTCAACACGAAGGGGCAACACCCATCCACCCAAGTCTCCTTTCCAATCCCCCCTAGTTTAGAACTTCACTATCTATGACCTGGAATATTTAAATTAATCTCTTCATTGGTCTTCACATTGCTGGTCTCTCTTCCCTTTAATCCATTCCATACACACTACTGCCACTAGAACCTTTCTAAAGTACAACTCTGATTAAACGTACAAGCGGAGCTGGTGATGACGCAGAGAATGAAAAGCTGAAAACCACCTGTTCTCTGTGCTCAATGGGCTCAGATCCAATAGGGCAGAAAGAGAACTAGATAATTAACATATAATTTATCAGGTGCTTTAGAGATATACACAATTTATGCTAATCCTTCTGCCTAGCATGTCCTTCACTCTTAAATGGTCAATTCACATTTCACTTCATGTAGGAAGCTTTCCTAATCTCCCCAGCCAGAAGCAATCTCTCATTCCTCTGCTCTCACAGTGCCCTGTTACGGGCTTATCACCTGCTATTTGAATCACAGTTATTTGTATCCATATATTATACCTCTTACTGGATTGAACTTTTCTAAATGGAAGGGCAATACATCTTATTGATCTCTATTTTTCCATGGCACCTAACACAGTGCCCTGCAAACAGTTGATAAATGTTGAATTATGATGATTAACCTCACTAAAACATTTTGAGTTTGTGATTCCTTTAGCATTTTACCGGTTTAAGAACATCCATGGGTCAAATATATGCAATGAAGTACTAAAATTTTTCCACTCTAGCCACAAAAATAGAAAAAGTCTATTTTGTTTGGCTAGATAAGAGTCGACATATGGAGAATATCCTCAACCAGATTTGAAAACGTCCAAATGAAACGGATCTCTATTGTAAAAACACAACAAAGGGCAACTCCGCAGCACTATAAACCAGGCGACCAGCCTCTGCTGACAAATACAGAAAAGTCACACGGGGCAAACATGGTATGGTGCTTTTACAGTGGGAGCAAGTCAGTGGGCAAATGCCTAACTAAGTAAAAATGAACACGGCTAGTAAAAATTAAATTTGATAAAACAAGTTACTAGTATATGATAATATTTCAAAAACGGATCATTAAATAAACTCTTTGATCTCTCAAATAATAAAACTTCCCATAAGTGAATAGTACCCACAGCTTATTCGATTCTATAAGGTTCATAAACAATTTCCTACAGCAGTGCTACTGTAAGATACCTCATCAAGCGCTTGTTAGGATTCCCAATTCTTTAATTTCACTTTTCCTATCTGCCCTCCCTCCACCCATTCCTTCATCATAATTGTTTCAGTTAGAGTGCAAGCAGCTGAACGCAGGATGAGGTAGATAGCAACTTAACTAAGAATGGAGGACTTTAACATTTCAAGATTAAAAATGCAGAACTAAAATTCCAGCTTCTCAATTTTGACAAAACAAAACAAAGCTCAAGGCTCAAAACTATAACACTTTTTAAGAAAATGCTGTGCTATAATGATATTTACCTGCTCTAATTGGCTTGAATGAAGTCAGAACATTGGATTATACCGTTTATTTCAGCATTAAAACTGCTGAGGGCAAGAACCTTGTTTCATCAACTAATTTTGTAGAGTCCTTAGTCAACACTCTAAATGTAGTAGCTTTTAATTTCCCAGGAAGACCATGTGTTAAATAAAGTGCCTATACTACATGATTGCTACGTGGATTAAGTAAGAAAATGTGTAAAAATGCTTCATAAAACTAGAAAGCACAATACAAATAAAAGGTGCTCCTAGTATTTTCTTAAAATAAATGTTAAAAGCAAATCCCTCTCTACAGGAAATCTGAATATACATGAATTATTTCTGTATACTTTTCCCAAGAGAATTTATGTTTGACATGCAAAATTATAAATAACTCCTAAAGGGTAAATTACAAAAAAAGGAGGAAGGAACAGGAAGAAGGAAAACTCAGGTGGGACTAGAAGAGGGAAGTATGTTAAAGAGAAAAAGGTAAGTTTTTATAATAAAATAATGCAATACAAGAGAAAGCAAACCAGGGTCTTAGGGATCAATTTCTAACTCCCCCACCACTTCCTATCTACCCGTATGACACGGGGCAAGACACTTCACCTCTCTAAGTACCAGTTTCCTCATGTGTAGGTAGAGACAGTAACTCACAGGGTTGCTGTGGGGATTAAATGAGCTAATATATATAAAGTACCTGGCATTATGTCTGGTACATAGAAAGTGCTAAATGGTTACTGGTGTTAATAAAATTATTAGACCTATACCCTGATGGGTGACATTCAGGAATAAAAAAGGAACCGAGAACCAATAAGAGGGGAAGATGAAATTCAGAGAGCTAAATCTATATTTTAGCACTGGGAGACAAAGTTTGAGAAATGCAGGTTGCACAAAGTATTTTTCATATTAGAAGTATAAATTACTGTGTCTCCAGGATTGCTGAGGAATCTAGAGAACTGTAGTCAAAATCTCTAAGTCATAAAAGCAGAACAGCAATAACTATTAATATATTCACAAAAGCAGAACAGTAATGCGAGAACCAGACCCAAAAAAAAGTGCCTTATTAATGTGCACAGAAGCTTCTTTGTCCCAAACTCAATTTTCCAAACTTTCAAAGACAGAATGAAAGCTTGACTCCACAGCAAAGGCACAGCAACTCTGCATGCCGAAAATAGATGGTATTAGCAATTATGCACAGTCATTTTGGTTTCTGCTATCTTGTTCTTTATTCTGGGGAAGTGTGCTGTATTTGTAGTTGATTTGAGGTGTTAAACATTATTAACTCGATACTATTCGGAAACTGCAAAAGTAGTAAAAGTATTCTAAGAAGTAGGAAAAAGAGGAATAAAATTCCCTCCTGAATCATATGAAGAGATAGTAAATAATTTTAAAAGGTAAAAAAAAAAATGACTGCTCCCTGTGCATATGGGATCAGAGATTTACGTGAAAATTCTGTACCTATAAAGTCAATGAGAATCAGCAAAAGACAGGGAAAACAGGAAACCTTCCATATACATGACCATAAAACCAACATCAATTTGGGTTGCCAACTGGACTAGTATTAACTCAGGAGAAGGCAAGGAGCTTGTTCAAGAATTTAAAAGCTAAGCATAGTACAAATGCTACCATCACAAGCCACAGACAACTGCCAATGCTGGAGGCCTGTTTGAATTTATACAATATTCAGTGTAAATGGTCAGGTCACCATATGACCATATGACCTAAGGTCTTCCCTAAGATCTGTGCAGAGATCATCTAAGAGGGAGGCTATCTGCCTCAGTGGATTTTCAATGTAGACAAAACTGGTCTATTGTGGGAAAAGATTTCTAACAGCAAGGGGGTAAGAGTATGTCTACTCTGCCTTTGATGGACCAACTCACATTCCTTTTCGATAAGAACAATTTCAAAACCAATCCTGTACTTAGAGGAACTTGTAAACATTATATAACAAAGCAAAGTTGATGATCTGAGCATCTCCATTAAATAATGGGCTGAAGATCCTGAGGATTTTGTCAATCAGGGGATGGTAAATGGAAATGGCATGCCTACCACCACTACTAATTTGTTAAAAAGCAAACAACAACAACAAAAAACCTTTTTTTGGTTTTCGTTTTGCTATCTTTGTCTTCTTTTAATAATGTAAATAATACATGCTTTAAATCCTGGTTTTAGTTCTGCTACTTTTCCCATTAGGCTTTACGCTCCTCAGTCATAAATCGTCTTACTATATGGATTTTTTAGAACCTACCCTGCTCAGTCAATGAGAGAACACTTATTATATTTGTTCACAGAGACTATGACTCTGGAGCTTTGCTTAGAGTATGGTTTAATCAGCGGCACTGACAAAGGAGCTGAAGATCTTGCTAGACAGGAAAGGGCAGGCAGTACCTACGCTCGCCTTCTGTATTCTCTGCCTAGATAGACTTTTTTCTAACCTTTAAATCCAATTGAATTTACTAGGGTTCCAATTCTTAGATAACCAATTACAAATGTGGACTATACCTGAAACTTCATAAATAAAATCAGTTGGACCATTCTTTCAACAATGATTTACAGTGTTGAGTAGGCCTATACCTGGCACAATCAATTTTTATAGCATCTTTTATTTCACAATCCCAAAGAACTTTCAAAGTTGCCCCAACATAAAATATCAGTGATGGAATTTCTCTCATTTTATACACGTACAACACTCTATTCAAAACACTGTTTCTGCCATCATAAGCATGGCTGTTTGTGGAAATAAAAACTAAAAGGGATGGGATTGACTTTCAGTCATTAACTACATTCCAACTTCATAATTCGATCCAAAAAATACCCAGTGCCAAGTGGTTTTAAAAATGACAGGACAAAGTCAGGCACACTGGTACACATTTGTAGTCCCAGTTACTCAGGAGGCTGAGGTGGGAGGACTGATGGAGCCCACAAGTTCAAGTCCAGCCTGGGCAACATAGAAAGACTCTGTCTTTAAAAAAGAAAAAGAAAAAATATAGGAAAAATATACAATGATTCAAACATTCCATTAGGCAAAAGGAGTTAATACAGATATAACTGCTGGCTTCTAAATCCTTATGGGCACTTACAGGTAATAAAGCAAAATTATCAAAAGTCCTACTCAACAATTACATTTAATTCACACCAAAAACAACTTCCAAAAATAAATTAAAATATCTAATATGCCAAAAATAACTTATTTACCAGGGTTTTCATTATTTTGTAACTCTTTCTAGAAAACTGATCCCAAAATTTCGATGCCATAGAAATGTATTTGCCCAAATCAATTCTTTGGAACTATAGACCTGAGAAAGATCATCATGAATGGGAGAGAAGATAAGGACAGTGGTTAAGAATAGCAATACAGGTACGAGCCAGAACGTCCACGATGAAATCCTGCTTCAACCACTGACCAGCTATCTAACCTTGGTACCTCAGTTATCTCATTCAAAAAGACCATAGCGCTTTTTTTTTTTTTTTTTGAGACCGAGTCACACTCTTTTGCCCGGGCAACAGTGAGTGCCATGGCATCAGCCTGGCTCACAGCAACCTGGCAGCCCCCCTGCATGGGGGGCTGGGGAAACCATGGTGACCAGGACTCAGTCCCTGCCTTCAGTGAGGTTTCTGATTAGAGGGAGAAACAGGCAAGTGAACAGAAAATTACAAAGTAGCAAGTGCTTGGTTAGGAGTTAACACAAAGAGT
>CAUYSK010045139.1:0-16238 GCA_963575035.1 Avahi laniger | reverse complement strand
ATCTTTTCTTACTAACCTGTAATACCTGCCCTGAATTAATAATTAAGAGAGAAATATACTCCTTTGCTTACATCTTTAATATTTTGTTAAATGTTGTATCTGTTTATTTGTTACAGCAGCTTAGCTTACCTTAACTGATACAAAATCTCAGAATTCTCATTCTACACTTATGAAACATATTCTACTAAGGTAAACAACTTGTAGCCTGGTAATATGATTCACTTATCTCTTGATCAATTAAACTGCTTTGATAAGATGAAAAATTAATCCATTGTATATTGATTTTTCTTTCTTGCTAATAATATTATAAACTTATGCAAGCAAAAAATGTATAAGTATCAGTAATGTTATTTTTAACTCAAGAAAAAAATGTTTTATTTTAATGGAGAGTTCTTTTAAAGTACCCCTTTTTTGGTTAAAGTACCCTACTAGTCTTAATCATGTATTTCAAACATTAAATCGGGCTTTTCAGATACTTCTCTATAACTCTTAAAATTTTGATTCCAAGTAAAAATAATCTAATTTGGACCTGAAATTTCCTCTTTTATGTTTCAACACATTTTATATAACATGCTAGACTTAAGTGCTTTTTTCTGAAGCACAGTTATCAAAGTATTTTACAGAAAATTTTAAACGTTTTAAAAATATAAAACCTATTAATAAGCCATAGCACTGTACATTAAAAAAAACCTTTGCACCTAATTGAAAGATAATTAATACTAGTCATGATTCTAAAGTTATAAAAATTTTCCAAGATGTCTGGAGGAGCTCTGATTTATCAAGCTGCATATATTACACCATGGACATTCAAGGTCAAAATTTCAGACAGCTTTTGGTTTAAAGCTTTGCATGTGAAAGAGTCCTGAGGGTTTTCACAGTATAAGCTGAGGCAAGTTACTTCCTATTTCATTACCTTACTTTTTGTATGGAGTAGCAAAAAGAAAAAAGAAAGCTAACAAAAATTCTTGATAGGGACCTTCTATCAAAAGGACCTTTAATAAAGGCTCAGTTCCCTGCAAAAAGAAATCATTTGCACATCATTTAGCTTACAATAGACTTTGAAAATTGGAAATAAGCCTTCATGTGAAATAAATTCTATTGTTTTTTCTCTTCTCAGTTGTTACTTGTTTGTTTATTATAACTTGTCATAACTCATCTAAGCTAACTTTAATGGCAACCAAGTAAGTCAGCAATTTCTTCTTCTCATATCTCAAACTGGAATTAGGATCAAAAGTGTCTTGGTGTCTGGAAATACATCTCAGAATCTGAAAGCTATTTTTTATTCAGAAAAGATAGCTACAAGAATCTCAGAAGAGGAGAGAAAACAGACTGTGTTTTCATAGTCTTCCCACACATTATCAACTCCAAGTCAATAACTCTAAGTCAAGTACTATCTCAATTTGAAACTGCCCCCTGAACTCCAAGAAATATATGTTTATACAACATTCATGCATATATACATACTAACAACCTAACATGCTCAGATACAAAGTTTAAACTATTAGCAGATAGTTTAAATCAAATATTGTTCAGAATTTTTCTTTTAACTATTGCCTCCTTTTTGTGTGTCAAAGACAAAGCATTATAAGCAACATAGTATAATGATTAGCTTTCAGCTTCAGAAAGAGAATAAAAATGTGAGGAGATATTGCTTACATATTTCAGGTAACCACTGTCATTGAAACTATGTGAGTCAGTTGTGTTTTTGGGAAGCAAAATAGATTCTGCTTCCAGATAGCAGAGTAGGCACATGCATTTATCTCTTCTTCCCACCTACTTTCAACTTAATTTTATAGAGTAGGCAGAAAAGATATCTATTTTAAACGTACAGTAGTGATAAAACAAGAACTAGTAAGGGTAACAAACATTGATAAAAATGAGGACTTTCTACAAGATAAAAAACAGATAAGATATATCTGAGAAAAGAAATCAGGTGAAACAAGCCAAAAAAGGTACAAAATAGAACTGCTGCATAGGTGAGAACAAGCTTTGCTGTAGAAGCTACTGAGAAATTCCACATTTAAAATCAACAGTGCGCTGTGGCAAGACCATATGAGTACTTAATTGAAGAACTGCTTTAGAAATAGATCAACCACTCAAGGTTATAGGAGTGGCTGAACAGTTAATGATTTTCTCTAGGTAAAGTCCTAAACGTAAAGCCTTGGGAAGTTCTTTCACGGTTATTGGGATCAGAGTCAGAAACAGAGCAGCAGAGCTTAAAATAAATATGATTTTTCACAATAAATATGGAGGAGTAATAGTAGGGAGGAAAAGTCAGCTTCACCTAAGACTGAAACACATTACAATATTTATGCCCCAAGTAAAATTGTTCTCAAGTTGATCATTATAGCGCTTTCCATCTGGCTCCATTTCTATTACATGAAGGAAAACTGGCCTGTGATCCAAAGCAATGCAATTTGAAGTAATTTTGCAGTATTATTAGAAGAAAATATGTGCAGGTGTTTTACATGAATGTTTGTACTTCTGGGTATCTACCCTGAAGAAGTACTTAAACATGTATACAAGTATATATGCACATGGACATTGATTTTAATTTTTATAATGCGGAAAATGGGAACAGCACAAGTGTTTATCAATAGGACTCCAATAAACAAAGTATAACGTATCCATGCAAACCAATATCATGCTGTCATTGAAAGTCAATTTATGTGGACGTATAAATCAGAACACTGGAAATATTTTATATTTTAATCAGACAGTTGGTTACATTTGCCAAAGGTCATCAAACCGTGATCTGTACATTTAATGTGTGTAATTATATCTCAATAAAAATAAAATACTGTATAGGGAAACAGTAATTACTTATATGGAAAGGTCTTCGATATTGTTAGAAAGGTGTGAGTTTCAGAACAGCAATGCCTACTTAAAACACAATCCAATTTAAAATATAAACTGTGATATTTTGAAATATATATTTAGTCTTAGTCCCCATTTCCTGGCATATGGCTCTTAAAACCCTTGAAATCTCCAGATTCCAAAAACATAAAAAGTATCTTTTTATGCTAATGAGATAACTGGTGGCTGGGGCCCCTGGAGAGCTTCAAGATGGAGGCTGGACTTCAGAAAGTCTAAAGCATGATTAGAGGGTTGGGACTTTCGGCACAGCCCCCAGCCCTCCAGCGAGGAGAGAGGGGCTGAAGGTTAAGCTAATCACTAGTGGCTAATTACTTAATCAGTCATGCCTATGTAATGAAGTTTCCAGAAAGAATTTTAAAAACTAGGTTCTAGGGGCTTCCAGATAGCTGAACAAGTAAATGTTCCTGGAGGTGGCATGCCCTGAGACCCCATGGAAGCTACATACCTCTTCCCATATACCTTGCCCTATGCATCTCTTCCATCGGGCTATTCATCTGTATTCTCTGAAATATCCTTTATAATAAACCAGCAAACACAAGTGTTTCCCTGAGTTCTGTGAGCAGCTCTAGCAAATTAATCAAATCCAAGTAGGGGTCATGGGAACACTGATTCATAGCTGGTCGGTCAGAAGCGCAAGTCACAACCTGTGCTTTCGACAGGAATTTGAAGTGGGGGCCAATCTTGTGGGACTGAGCCCTAAACCTGTGGGATCTGACACTATCTCCAGGTAGATAGCGTCAAATTGAATTGAATTAGAGGACAGCCAGCCGATGACCGCTGCAGAATTGCTTATGGAGAAAAACCTCCACACATCTGGTGTCAGAACCATTCTGTGCTATATTGAGTGACTGTGAGAATAAAACGAGGAGGAAAAAAAATACCTTGCTTTTTTCCAATATCTCTGTACACAAATATATATATTTATACAGTTATCCATATAAAAAGTCATGCTTACGTAGGCATCATATAGGTGTGTTTATGACTGTAGCTATATTTTTAATTCCTGAATATTAACAGTTGAGTATTGTACAGAAGATCCCAGAAAATCTCTTGGGAGCTCTTTTCACTATAACATATTTTTTAATATTATACCTCCTGATCCACTAAAATTACAAAGCATGTGCACATCTCCATTATTGTAACTTGGGTATCATTGTTAGGCCCAGCAGTTTCATTGGGCATTAAACAGAACACATAGTGCCCCCAACACTGAAAGCTCATAGAAAGAAAATCATGAGTTTTGTTGAGATGTATTAAGACATTGAAATAGGAGATTTGAGGAAAACATATTTTGCATATTTTTGGACCTTAACAGAAAGGGAAATGCTTACAATGGTTCAATAGGAGCAAGAAGGACTAACAAAAAAAGAATATATATGTTAGACATGAGCAAACAAATCAGTAATTTTGCCTACCCCAATAAACCAGAGGAGATGACTACTTTGATATGAGTATATGAGAGTGTTAATTAATCGCCGGTTCTCACACTTGACTGCTCATTCTAATTACCTGTAAGCTTTAAAAGACCCACTGATGCCTAGGTCCCATTTTCAGAGAATATGGTTTAACTGGGATGGGGTGTGACCTGGGAAACAAGAGTGTCAAAAGCCTCCCAAGCAATAATATATATGCAGCAAATTTTAGGAACCCATAATTAACTAATCATTCTCAAGTCGAAAAATGCTTAATTAATAAGCATCCTTCTTTCAGCTAAAACCAATGGAATGAAACTCATGACAATTAACCAAAGATTGCTTTAGAAGCATTTGATATATTTCAGATTACTGAGTAGATGCTCCTTACACAGATAAGTAATTTAATACACAAATTTGTAAAAGGTGAGTGTAGGGAACCATCTTTTCATGCTGCTTAACTAAATGGTATGCACTTCATTAAAGAAGTTATAGTCCTTAAGCAGAATGAAGATCATCACTCTCAATCAATGGATTTGTCTTATTCTATCTTAGCCTTACAGTACTATCTGCTCTGGCACAAAGATACATGACAGGGACATGTACAAAAACAGAGAACGTGATTTTTTTAGGCTCTGCTTCCATATATACCAGTGTGGATACCATACCATGATTGAACTATGCAAATGAGAGAGAAGAATGTTTGCTCAGCATCTGTGAAACATTCCTAGTAGCCTCACACTCACAATAACCTTCAAATATGAGGGATCTCTCAGCATCTCTTTAGGGAATTCTGGCTGATGGTTGGGGCCTTCTTCCCAGAAACATTGTTAAGTCCTCCATCCCCAGGGATCAGTCAACAATGAGGGGACATGCAGATGAGCATGTCTGATGACCAAGCTCTCTAAATATTGTCTTCCAGGGATGTGGGCTGATTCCTGTTTCTAAGCCACAATGAGGCCTAGTTTGCCTGTTTTGCAGCCAATATCGCTATGTGCCCAATCACAAAGATTTATATCCATGGTGGAAGGACTAAACTCACAAGGGTAAAGATAATCTTGTCGTGTCATAGCCAAATGTAGATAAGCTGATTATCATGGAGGGTTTGAACAGGAGAAACTGGAAAACAGAACATTAAACATCTCTTATTATCAGCAAATGTGCATAGCAGCTGCTGGTAATCACCAATCACAGCAAGCAGATAAACAGAAAAGAGAAAAATATTGTGGATGCACCCAAATTCCAAATCTTGGCATCTAACTGAATTTAGCACAGAGCATCAGCATGAATTCAAATATGTGTGAATCACAGTAATCATGCGAAGTGTTAAATCACACATTTCATGATTTGTCCAAACTACCAAAAACACTGCATTCAGTGTACCACAGGTTCTGCTAGGCATTTTAGGGTCACTTCTAAAGGGTCACATTACACACCTAAACACACATATGTTCATACTTATAATCCTTCACAATAACCTAGTGTGTTACAGCATCACATAACAATTATTGTATTAAACCAAAAGCAAACATTTGGATGTGTGTATTAAGGTTACTGACAAGAACTTTTATCAAAATCGTTTTCACAAAATGTCAATTCAAAGAACTCCATTTGTCTATGTGTAAGTATATGTACATGTGCATATATATATCAAATAGAGAATTTAATAGTCAATATTTATTAAACTTAACAATAGGCCCAATCTTTATGAATGTTATTAAACAACTAGAAGAGGTTAAACACAGTGGAAATTAAGCACAGTAAAAGTAGCATATGACATGTAAGACGTAAGTGTCACAGGATATCAGCGGGGAAGTACATTTAAGTTGGAAGTCTTCAGGGAAGGTTTCTTGGAGTCCACAGTCATGAAACGCATCTTGAAAGATGACAGCTTTGGACAGATGGAGAAGAGATGAGAGATGGCTGAAATTTGGAATTTCCAGGGAGAAGCAATAGCATACGCAAAGAATGGAGATAAGAAGATATTTGCTACATGGAGATAAGAATTAAAATGGCAAGACCTATAGTAATTCATCACTCAACTTGACAGAATTAAAGACAATATAAGAAAACCTGTTGTCAGAAGGTTTCCTGTGTGGGGTTGAAGTTCATCTTGGGTAATGACAACTGAGTAAGTGTTAGATCTCAGAGTCCACACATGAGGACAACTGGAGGGAGATGATAGAAACTTTGTTATCTTAAGTTGAAATACATTCAAGCCAGAGTATTGGAGTACACCATTTTGACTCATTCCCTTCCAGTGGAAGTGAGCTCTGCCTACCTTGCTCCTTCATTATTTGCTGCTGGACAAAGGAACGTTTGTTCCTTCTCCCCCAAACTGTGTGGTTATATATGTTAAAATGCTACCAACTAATACTTCAACTCACCCTAGGGATACCTGGGCCTGTGATAGCACCAAAGTCTATTCCTTCACAGGGAAACTATCCAACCCATTGTTGATGAGAGGAAAACCCAACTTTTTAATTGAGTGATACTTTGTTCCCAAGGAATGTTTTAGTTTGGGAGTCACTGTGAATAATAAATGATAAAGATAATATTAAAATGATACTATAAGCTGCCAAGAAATTAAGATATTTGTTGCTGTTTGGAAACAAAAGCCAGTCAAGAAGGTTAGATAAGAGCAGACACTATTTATTGTAGGCATCTATTTTACAAAGATGAATGAAATATGTTACTTACTACCGTTACTTATCAAGACCTCACAATCCAGTGCAGGAGGCATTAAAAATAATTTAAATTTTTTGTGGTGTCGAGTCTGAGAATTCTTTTCCTAGCCATAGATCTCCCAAAATTTCTGCTATGTTTTTCTCTATAATTTTATTGTTTTGCATTTTACATTTAAATCTATATCCATTTTGACTTAATTTTATATGTGTGAAATTTAGGACAAATTTTCTTATTTTTGTCTTAGGGTGTCCAATTATTCCAGCATCATTTGTTAAAAAGTCTATCTTTTCTTTATTGAAGTGCTTTTGACCATTAACAAAAATCAATTGGACTCATTTGTACATCTATTTCTGGTTCTTTATTTTGTTCCAATGGTATATATGTCTATCCTTCTGCCAATAGCACATTGTCCTGATTATGTATCTCTGTAGCATGCCTTTATATCAGGTACAATGATTCTTCCCACTAGATTTGTCTGTTTAAAAATAGTTTTAGCTATTCTAGGGCATATGATTTTTAATATAAATTTTAGCATAAGCTTATCTACATCAACAAAAATCTTGCTGGTATTTTGGTAGGAATTCCATTCATTTTATGTATCCATTAAAAATAATTTATATCTTTTCTATATTAAACTTTCCAATTCATGAATATAGTATATCACTCCATCCATTTAGGCCTTCCTTGATTTCTTTCATCACTAAGTGAAAAAAGCCAACTGTAAAAGAGTATAGGCTAAATAATTCTATCAATATAACATTTTCAAAATGACAAATAAAACATGGAAATAGAGCCCAGATTAGTGATTACTAGGTGCTAGGTACAGAGCAGGAGTGAGGGTTGAGAAAATAGGGAACTGGGTGTGGTTATAAAAGGGAAATCTGAGAAACCTTGTGGTGATGGAATCGTTCTGCATTGTGACTATGGTGGTTGAAAGCAAACCTACACATGTTGAAATTGCATGGAGCTAAATCCACACATACACAAAGAGTAAATGTAAATCTGGGTAGATGTGGATAATATTGGTGGATAATATCAATGTCAATATTATGGTTTTGATATTTTGCTATAGAATTGCAAGATGTTTCCATAGGGAGAAATTAGATAAAGTGTATAGGGATCTCTGAACTATTTCTTATCACTGCTTCTGAATCCACAATGGTTCCAAACTAAAAGATTTACTTAAGAGAAACTTGAAATACATTGTGATAAGTGCTAAGACAAAAGGAAACAAAAGTTGTTATAAGGGCACATAGTAGAATTGTAAAATTTAGATTCATCAGCCAAGAATAACATGCCATTTCTGACTATTTTAAGTAATTTACAATGTTCTACAAGTGCGAAAAATAGATATTCTATTAGAGTGGTAGTAAGTGACCAAATCCTTAAGGAATACATGATGACATTAATGGATTACGAATTTAAACTGTAAAGCTATGTGAAGCTCTTCAAAACCTCTATCTATAGACATTAAAAATTATATAATGGCAGTGTAGTGAAAGTCATTGATGAAGCTAAAACTGGAGGCATTGGCAACATAAATAGTTACACAAATTCAAGTGAAACTGAAGACAGAGTGTCTGTCATGAGACAGAAACTGGATAAATATTTATGGAATATAAAAGTCAGTTGTAGCAGAGAGGGTAAAGAGGGAAGCATAGCCTTAAATATCCATTGAATATAAGTGGTGTGGTACACGAAATAATCAAGGTGAATCCCAGCCTTCTTCTTGGGAAAATTCAGGAGATGATTAACGCCATGGTTATAGGTATGGATCTTTCTTAAGTGTTTAATTATACCATTTATTTCCATATAAACACAAATAGATGTTAACTTATAACTATCTTTCTTCTTTGTTATTCTCATTTCTCTAATGAGATATTTTAATACACGTCATGTTAGGAAAAAGTGAGTGGATAGCAAAGACTACCAGGGAACAAGATAAGCAATTCCAGTCCTTTTTGTTTACTGTTTCAACCACGCTAAGTTCTTCAAAAATAGTATCGCTGTATTATACTTTTGATTTCACTTTGGAGAGAAGGGCACATTACATTTTTTTTGTTCCAAATGTTCAAATATGTTCATACTAAAAACTGATAATATAACATTCATCTAAATTACATAAGCAGTGACTCTCAATGATTTGTAATGTCTTTGAAGCTGCTAATAAGTGTCAAAAATGCTAATTTTAATTTCAAGATAACATATTGTATTTTTTTATACTATCCCTGCAGTGGTGAAAATGGAAATTATTGATTCTGGGAACCCGGCCTACCGAGCTGCTAATCACTGTATTGCTATTAATTGATTTCCTTAGGTATGAGCCAGGCGATCCTAGGACAACACTTATTAGACCTCTCTCCCACTCTTAATGTGGTGATTTTGAGACCTCTTTGAGAGTAGAGTTTTTAGAGTGAAATGTTTGGTTTTCATAACAGAGATACCTTTGTATAGGACAAACAGAAACCAGTCAGTTTAAACTATCTGGTAATAGGTTAACTTTTGGGATAAATAGATTTGAATTGTTCTTCTTTCCTCCTTGTCTGCATTATCATAAATAAATAATTTGAAATTATGACCCCAATGTCCAGTCCAGCCACCCTACAACTGTGTGCAGAAAGATCAGGGCCTTTCATTATTTTGAAAAATTATCTAGGTGACTTGCTACTTTGTCCAATATACCTAGGGAAATGCTACTTTGTCCAATATACCTAGGGAAATTGTTCTATTTTGTCAAAAAAAAAAAAAAGAAGTGCACATCAAATTTTTAGAAGCTAGAAACTAGAAGCCATGAATTTCTTTCTTTCTTTTAAAAAAGTCTATAGCTAGCAATGGAGAGCATGAGATTAGATATTAAATAAAACTATAATTCAGAAGAAAACTGTATATGATATATTTAGAATAATAGAATGCTTACACTGACATGAACATATTTATGGGTGTATTTAAACAGTGAACCTGTATCTGCTTTAACTAGACGAAATTGGAGGACTATTACCTAAAACATTAGAAAGTTTGATTGATTGATCATTTTGACCTTTTCCTTAATAGACTATTACAGTAGTAGACAAAGGAAGAAATAAAGTACCTGGCTAATCGATCTGTATCATATTGGAAAGGTCAAAATAGAATTGTACATTACTACCGTCAGCAATATATAAAACATTAACATTTCCGTACCGTATTCTCATCACAGAAATTATAATGGGGACTGACGAAGACACAATATGTGTCCGTTCTCAATACCAAAACAGCTATTAAATTGGAAATAGAATGGCATAAATCTAATCTCAGGAGAGGTGCTGACTGGAGGAAAATATTATGAATTCATTTTTTTTTTCTTTTGCAGAATCTTGAATTCTCACTCAAGCCGTCTTGTAAGTACTCAGATATTTTTTCACAAGAAACACTCAAATCGATGTATGTGTGCTCATGACTTACAAAATAACATCTTTGTTAGAAAGAAACCAAGACTTATAGAAGAACCAAATAATACACATAATATAAAAAAAATGGCAACTAACAATTATATTTTGCATATTGTTAAATTGAATCTGTATAGGAAATTGAAAAGTTATACATAAATGTAAATATTCTATGAATAGCTTCACATTTAATATATTAAAATATTTTTTAAATCTCTTATAACCCTGCTAACTATGTGATTGTGGTATTCACAAAGAATTATAAAAAATGGATTTCTTATTGAATTTTATATTAAAACGATATGAATTTTGTATTGTATTTGTGGGAATAAAACAAATCATACGGTGTGTTGTGTAAGTTGTGCACACACGCCAAACTGTGAATTGCAGTAATTATTTCATTTGCTAACAGGACAAAACTAGTTGCTTAACAGAGCATTTTTAAAAGAGATATGAATCCTAAGAAGCATTAAAAATTTGAAGCCCTTCTTAGCTTCAAAGACAACTTATGCTCTATTTCTGCCTCCTGGCGGTTCAGCTTAAGTTAAAATTTATGTGGCAAACCTCTTATCATAATTCTTACCTCTGAAGAAGGTCAGTAATAATACTTGCACTGAAGCTTTCACTGTTATTTTAAAATACTCTTACTTTGGGGGAAAAACATGTAATATATATAAAACCCAGCATAATTGTCAAAAACAAAATATTTATGAGAATGAAAACTTTCAGGGAAGTTTTTATATTGGAAAAAAAAAGATGTTATAAACTTGTTATTGAAAATTAAATGTAAATCGACAAATATTTGAGTTCTTATTAAGTATAGCACAGTTTGTTATGAAATGTGTAGATAATAATTAACAGGAGATGCTCCAAAGGAATTTACAATCCAGCATAAACTAAATTAAAAATAAAATAAACATAATATAGATAATAAAAGGTAGAAATCCACAAATACTACAAAAGATATTAAAAATGCAATGGGGAAGATTAGGCAAAAAAAGATTAACATGAGTAAAAATATCAGAAAAGGCTTCAGGGAGGAAGTGACAGAGCTTAATAAGCAGCAATGTCAGAGGAGGAAAGTTGAGGTGAATATTCAAAATGAGAAAATAAAAAGGGAAGTGTGCAAAAAAAGGGAGGGGATAAAATGTATGAGGAAATTGTGGAAATTGAGGCTTATCAGAAAGAAAACAGTTTAAGTACCTAAGGAGGCATTGGGATATGAAGCCTGAAAAGTATGATGGGTCATATTGCAAATAGCTTGAATGTCAAGCAGAATATGTTACATTTTACTTATTAGGAAATGGAGAAATTTTGAAACTTTCTGAATAAGTATATGAATAAGAAAGTTTAATTTAACGTATTAGTCAGGGTTCTCCTGAGAAATAGAACCAAGGATATATTTAGATCTAGATGTAGATACACAGATTTATTATAAGAATTGGTTCATGCGTTTTTGAAGGCCGGGAAGTCCCACTGTCTGCAGTCTGCAAGCTGGAGAACCAGGAAACCTGGCAGTGTAATTCAGACTGAGTGACCTGGGATGGACTGTGTGGTGATGGTGTAAGTCCTAAGTCCAGAGGTCTGAGAACTAGGAGCACCAGTGTTGGATGGCAGGAGACTATGGATGTCCCAGCTCAAATAGAATAGGTGAAATTACTCTCCCTCCCCCTTTTTGTTTTATTCTGGCCTCAGTGGATGGGATGATGCCCACCCACATTGATGAGGATGATCTTCTTGACTTAATCCACTTACTCAAATGCTAATGTCTTTCAGAAACATCCTCACAGACATACCCAGAAATAATGTTTTACCAGCTCTCTGGGTATCCCTTTGACAGTCAAGTTGACACATGAAATTAATCATCACATTTTGTAATTGTATACAGAATCAATTGTGTGAGCCACTTTTCCAACTTATTTACTTTCCAAAGGCCTATATGCATATGAAAAAATAATCCTATTATTCAAGGACACTGACTCTTAAATTTGATTCTATCATTTTACTCTATAAACACACCTCACATGGTACCTCTAATGCATTTATTTAGAGTGTGATATAGAATTTGACATTCAAATGGGGAGCAAAATTATTTTCTGAATGGTCAAAAGAATGAAGTGTATAGAGATGAATAAACTAATTTGAAAGCTATTATAATTTTCTAATCAAGTAGAAATTAAGGCATGAAATAGGACACAACTGAATCGAAGAAAAAAGGAGAAACAATCAAAGTTGATTGTAAGGTTTTGATTTGGAGGACTTAAAAGGATGGAGAATAAGTTAGTAATATATACATTAAGGGAAAGCGGATTGAGACTAGTGGGTTTAGAAACACGTTAAATTTCAACTGTGAATGAAAGACTGAGGTGAAGTTAGGCAGAATAAAGTTATAACCATGGGAGAAAGTCTCTGGAAAGTTGTAATTGCTAGAGTGAAGTTTAAATATAGAAATGATTAAAACAAGGGAAGTAAATATCACTCAAAGCATGGAGACCGTAAAGAGAAGACAAACATAAAGATGTTATCATTTGGAAAGGCCCCATTTAAATGAAAGAAAGCGAACAAATTAAATAGTGAAGTCAGAGTGAAGAGCAAAGATATTTGGAATGATGATGGTGATTCACATGATATTGCTGCTGATGAAGATATTAATTATATCATTGAGCTTCTATTATACTGTGTGCAAATTACTGTGCCAGTTGTTTTTAATACTTTTCAGATTTGCTTCCCAGAACATATAAACGATGCCTACATTGTTCTTTATCCATTTTTTAAAAAGTAGAAAAGCGATGCCCAGAGAGTTTAAAGAAGGGGCAGCCCTACGGTATAAACAAAGGTATTTATAAGCTTAAGTTCCCTAGATCTTAACCTTAATAAATATTTTCTCTGATATTAAAAACAATCAAGAAAAGAGATAAATTCAAGAAGAGTGAAATCTGCATTGGTTATTATACAATCTGTCAGTGGTTGTCAACCATATATAAAGGATTTATAGGCTTTCTGACCTTCTTAGTTAGAGAGACAATGAAAAAAATAAAAGTGAGGAAAGACTTCTGCTCCTGGTATGATGTAGTAACAGGGACCAGAATTATCCACCCAACTAAAAAAAAAGCAAAAACCATAAAAATATAGGAAATAATGGTTTTTAAGATATTGGACAACAGACAATGAAGGACAGTGATACTTGAGACATAGGAAATAAACAAGGTAAGACTTGTGACTGCCCAGAATACTTCCTGGAAAGAATTATAGGGAGAAGAAACCCAGGAAGAATCCTGTGTTCTCTCTGTGCATGGCAACAAAGCTGGGATTCCAAAGTGGGAGGCAAGGAGTTCACAAGGTGGAATACTAGAGGAGAGAGATTCACAGAGTTTAAGGGCTATAGAAATGTAGGGGATCAGCCTTGATTCTTCAGCAGAATACTGATGAGCACATAAGTAGGAAAAAATGACTTGAGCCCAGGACAAAACTCCCCAAAAGGAACAGAAGGAAAAAATCCTAGAGGCTCACAGAGGGGCAGGGATATTTCTTATTCCCTTACTAAACAGAGTGCAATCTCCGTATGTTAATTACTATGATGGCTTACATATATCACAAATTCTTATATATTCCTGTCCAGGAAGTAGAGTTTAATTCTCATTCCCTTGAGCTTGTATGCTGGATTTAATGATTCACTTCTAACAAAGAAAGTATAGAAAGGAAAAGACAGTTAACTTCAAAGTAGAGAAACGAGACCAGATACCACCTTAACAAGTGGTCAAGGCTAAAATCACAAGTAAGGTCATTTTGATATCCCATATCCTTTGATGTGATGTGATGAGAAAGGCGCTTTACTTGTATGATATTCACCCCGCCCCCCAAATCCATAACGTCACTCTATCTATTCATGAAAAAGAAAATTCAGGTAAACTCAAACATGGGACATTCTACAAACTGCCTGAGCAGTACTCTTCAGAAGTGACAAGATCCTGTGAAACAAGGAAAGACTAAGAAACTGACAGAGACTGGAGGTGATCATGCAGACATGGTAACTCACATCTGGATTGCTACAGAACAGAAGAAGATTAATGGCAACATGAAATCCAGATAAAGATTATAGTTTGGTTAACAACACCACCAACAATAAAAACACTCAGAAAGAAATAGGTAACCAGAATAGTTTTATATCTAATAAGAAAATTAAATTAAATGTGAAAACTTCCCAGCATAAATACAACTCCAGGACCAGATGGCCTCACTGGTGAATTCTAGCAAACATTGAAGGAGGAAATAGCACCAATTCCATATATGTCTTCCAGAAAATTAAAGAGGAGAAAATACTTTTCAACGAATTCCACAAGGCCAAATCAGAACAACAATATCAAAATCAGAACAACAACAAAACATACAGAATTCCTAAAAAATATTACAAGAAAACATAATTACTGACTAATATTTTATAACAAAATTTTAGCAAATCCATCCAACAAACTTTAAAAAGGATAACATATATTACCAATTGGAATATCTTCCACAAATTCAGTTATTCAAATATTGAAATATCAGTCTTTTCCCACATTAACAGACTGAAGAAAAACAACAGTAGAATCATCTCAAAAGAGGAATGAATTTTTTTGACAGTATCTGACATCCATTTCTACCTAAAAAAAAAGTATCAGCATCGAACTTTCTTAACCTATAAAATTATCTACAAATTATTAATACACAAATTATGTCTGTATCAAAATATCACATGTATCCTGTAAAGATATACAACTATACATCCATAATTAAATACATAAAAAATGTTTACAAATTGACATAATTTCATACTTAAGGGTGAAAGTATCTGTCATCTGTTGTTTTATAAAAAATTATCACAAAATTTAGTAGCTTAAAGTAAATTTATTATCTCATATGGTTTCTGAGGGTCTGCAATCTGGGAACAGCTTTGCTTGGTGATTTTAGTTCAGAGTATTTTATGAGGTTGTAGTCATGATGTTAGTTAGGGCTGCAATCTTGGAAAACTTGATGGGACTAAAGGTTTCACTTTCAAGTTCACTCTGTTCTCAAGAGGCTTAAGTTCTGCACCATCTAAGCCTTTCCATAGTGTTTCCCCTGGGATAGTAATATCTGTGTGTGTATGTGTATGTGTGGGTGGAGGGGCAGGAAGAGGGAGACAGAGATCTGAGAGAGAGGGAGAAAAGGAACCTGAGCTGGAAGTTGCAGGCTTTTTATTAAATATAAACTCATCTCAAACGTGACATGCCATCAGTTCTACCATATTATATTATTTAGAAGCCAGCTTAGCCCACATTTGAAGATAATGGAATTAAGCTTCTCCTCTTATAAAAAGGTTCATTAAAGTATTTATTCACATATTTTTAAAACTACCACTGCTAACTCTCTGGCCACAAATTACTTAAATAATTCCACACGCACCTACACACACACACGCACACACACACTAATTAAATTGTCCACTTGGATACATTCATTGTATTGTTTGTCAAAGCATACTTTGATAAAGCTGGTTAAAAAGAAAGGGTACAAGGAAGGGATTAAGAGAGGAAACAATGGTGATAAAAAATTTTTTACAAAGTGGAGACATGAGCAGTGTCATATGATGAAAGTTTATAGAATTTGAAAACTAAGAAAAATTACCTTTGGATTTGCTAAAAGCTCGATCAGCAATATTTCTTTTTTTTTTTTTTTTTAACATAATCTCCCATTTTTAATATAATTAATTTTAAAAATCAGAGCTGGTAATTATTTGTATCACATGGATGGTCATAACTTATAAAATACAAACAATGACATAATTCAGTTGGTGAGTATGTTTAGTGAACATCTGCTA
>CAUYSK010045133.1:0-27001 GCA_963575035.1 Avahi laniger | reverse complement strand
CCTCGGAATCTGGACACCAAATTTAAATCACAGCACATCACTAACTAGCAGGACTGCCCGGAGTGAACGACTTGGCCTTTGTAAGTTTCATACCCCTGCAATCAGACAGTCATGCTCACCTCACAGAATTATCGCACAGGAAAGTCTCTGCTATAGGAGAAATAAACATACATATTTACTATTACTTCAATCTAAATTTCAATCCCCCACTAGCCTTCTATTCCCGCCTTTTCTTTGATCACTTCTGTAATCCAGAGCAGCCACTGACCCACCTCCAAATCCCCCAAAGATGGGAAGAGTTATAAAAAATGATGAGGTCAAAACTGCTTTTTAAATTAGCCTTTCCTCTTCATATCACTTTTCCTTTACAGATTTGCTCATCTTGCTCTTTCAAAATTCTTTTTCAAAAGAGGTTGCCTTTCACTGTTGACATACAAATCCTTTACTTATGTTTTTATTCCATCCCAGTTCCCCTCTTCCTTGATCCATCCATCGATCCTTCTATTTCATACACCATTATTCTTTCTCTCTCTCCCCCTCAAGGATTTTCCTTATATCTATAATTATGTCCAAAAAACCTTTACTTTAAATACCTTGTTCTTTTGCCTTTCTTATACTTGTATAGTCCTCCAAACTACTATTCTCTTTTTCTTCTTTTTTTTCACTGACAAATTTCTTGAAATAGTCTGTTCTCACTGTCTTTTCTCACCTCTTAAAATCAGAGGTCAGTGTTAACTCTTACCTCATGACCAATTACGTTCTATTATACTTGCTTATTTATATATTAACCATCTCTAACTAATTGTAATTAAGCCATCAGCATTTATTTGTGAACATACCCTGGGCCTGATGCTATGTTAGACATTGGATTACTTTCAACTCAGCTGGTTGTCCTTCTCTATTTTCTTCATTTGTTCTGTTTTCACATGTTGATATGAACACAGAACATTGGGTTCTAGTTTGTTACCCTAATCTTTTTCTCCGCATTCACTTGTTCAGTAATATATATGCATTACAATGACTTACACTTTTAAACAGCTTACTTCTACATCCACACTGACAGTCTTGCATTACCTCCTTGTTTTTTTAATGTTTGTGGGCTGTATCAATTTAAATACCTAAATAGTATCTAAAACTTGGCACCTATAGGAGCAGCTCATTGTCTCCTTTGTTTCTTCACATTTAATTGTTATTTGGTAGTGAAGAAATGATGAGCTCCCAATATAAAGTCCAAGATTCTTTTTTTATTGAGATACGATGGACATAGAAAAAGCTGTACATGTTTAAGATATACAATTTGAGGGTCCCAAAGCATTTTGAAATTGAGGTGCTCATAAAAATAGCCTCGTGACAGTGCTTTCATTTCATAGATGAAACTCAAGTCCGGGAAGTTAATATCTGCACAAGGAAGGCAAAGGTAGTTTACGAGAATTCAGGGCTTCTTTAAACTCCCTGCTCTAGACAATATTCGCTGTCTCAAGAAATCAACAGCAAGGTTCATTGGTAAACTACTTTTGGCCAAGAGCTGATTGTATTTTTCCGTTTTGGAAGAGGACCAGTTCCATATCTTGTTATTTTCTTGCCTTGGTTTTAATGTAACTAGATCTCCCACCAGTGCTGTTGTAATATAGACTGATATCTGACACAGGCGGATCCTTTCTATGATTAGAAGCAAGGTGGTAGTGCCCAGCATAGAGGCTTACAGTGGCCACAAGTCCACATATACACTATGCTTTTTCTGTAATATTCTGCTTATTGTAGCTTGAGTGGGCTATACATGTTATATTAAGCTAAGATGCTTGATCTTTATTTGGAAAGTTTGGAGGACTCATTGAAGTTTGCAACTTCTGCTGAGACCTTTGACTTGTGTTTACTATTCCCTATTATTTAAACAGTGAGTAGCTTTAAGCATGGACAAATGGACCAGTTAGTTTTTACTATGCTATGGCTTAAAATAGCATTCAAGATTCTGAAGTTTGGCAATTTGGACTTGCCTCAGCTGGGTGGTACTTCTGGTCTCATTAAGGTTCACTCACGCATCTGACTTCAGCTGCCAGGTCAGCAGTAGGTGACTAGGTGACTAGTCGAGGATGGCTGTGTCTGGAACAATCCATCTCTATTCTGCATAGCTTTCATGTTGCAGCTGGCTGTCTTGGACCACATTGATATGATGGGATTCCAAGAGAACAAGCAATGGCGTGCAAAGTCACTTGAGGCCTAGGTTTAGAACTGGAAAATCTTTACTTCCTTCACTTTTTGTTGGTCAGAGAATGTCACTACCTGGGCCAGATCCAAGGGGTGGAGAAATAGATTCCATCCAAAATTTCATCATAGAGAATGTGGATGCAGAGATATGTGAACAATTGAGGATGTTTCTGTAATTAATCCACCACAAGGAAGAGATAGTAGTGAAGAACCTCACTTCATAACCACAGTGAAACAATGCCCAGAAATAAAGTCAGGAGTGATTTGGGGTGATTTATTTTCCTTAATAGATCTATTTCTGATTATTCTGTACATACTGAAGCAATTGTTCTGAATGTAGGAACTTCTCTAACATTCAAGTTTGGTGGGGTCACCACAAATGCAATGAGCAAGGATCCATTAGGCAGGGGAACTAATAGGCATAGCCAGATGTCATCAAGCCAGGTGGTCAGAGAATAGGGCAATCCGTTAGAGAAGGGATGGCTTCGTACAAGTCAGGAGGAGCAGGACGGGGAAATTGAATGACCTCAGTGTCCGAACAGTCCAACTTCTGTCCATAGCTATGACTAATGATTTGATAAATGAAAAAACGTACTTTAGCTGACAGGTCACTACATCACCATTGTGTGTTTGCCTTTAAACCACAAGAGCCAGAGAGAAGGTTCCTTGTGCTGTTTGCAAATGGAAACTAATGATTTATGTTCTCACACATGAACTTGCGAGCAGGGACTGCATCACTGCTTTCCAAATTGTAAGTTGCCTTCTCGAACAGCCCAGTAGGCGTTCCCAGCAGAACACATGTTTCCCTCCAGCCTCTCCCTTGTATATTTCTGCTATGATGATTTTAGGTCATTTACATTAACAAAAAAATTTGAAAGAAATAGAGAATAAGTGTGGTAGTGTATTATGACTGTCTTTGTAAGATTCTATTGCATATTGCAGCACATGTGAGGACAAAAACAAATTATTTTAATGAATTGGTTTGTTAAAAGATTAAAATGTGTAAAATTTTGTGGAATATTGTTACGATGTTGTGGCATAGAATTTATAAATGTTAACTATCACATTGCTTGTCTTCATAAGATTAATACACTACAGACAGAGACCTGTAGATGCTTTTATACTTTTTTCTCTACTTGTCTTCAAGGAAAAATATGTTTCAAATATTTTATCCTTTAACCATCACATAACTATGAATCAGTTACATATATGGGTAGATCAGAGTCAAAATTATATTGACAGTGTCTTGGCACCAGATTAACAATTACTGCTTCTTAATGGTACTTCAAATCTACTTAAATTGCTTGAATGTCAAATGCAATTTCATCATTTGAACCAGTGATATAGAGAAATAGGTTTCTCCATTCCAAGTCAAAACCTATTTTCACAATACTGAGATAATGAATTTGTGACTATTTTAATTCCAATCACAAATTTTACAAGTGGTATTTAAACATATATATATATAAGCCTATTACTAGAAGTCACAAAATGTAGAAGGTGAAATACTTCAATTCATTGGCTTTGTTTTGCTTTCCTTTAGCATGTAGAATAATATTTTGATCAGCGGCTAAAATTCCGACTATGTCTGCATTGTAAAACAGAATTTCCTGCTGGGAAGTTCTCTCAAAAGAATTTCTTTAAAGCGATATAACTAATATAAGAAATTTAGGGGCAAATTTGCATATTCACTCATTTTCCATTGTTCCAAAAGTATCCATGTGGGACCCTTTGCTAGTTCCCTGTGATCAAGGAGTTTACGTTGTAGTGGTTACTTATTGAATTTTGTTTAAATAATATTTTCAAAATGGATATATCAAATTGTAAAACATTAAAAATAAGGAGAAATTCCAGTTTTGGCAAAGACTTGGGAGAAATGGATGCTCTGAAATACTGCTGTTAGAAGGATTAATTGGTACAGTCTCTCTGGAGGATAATTTGGCAACATGTATGAGAAGCTATAAAAATATGCATTCCCTTCCACCCATTAATTCTACTTCTAAGAATGTAACTCAAATATTGAATTAGACAAGTATTTATGTAAATATGTGTATAAAAGGATGTTCAACTCAGCATTCTTAATTCTAGTTAAAATTAAAAACAATCTAAATGCTCAATAATTGGAGACTGGTCACATAAATTATGGTACATTCAAAAAATGAAATAATGTAGGCAACAAAAAAATGATGCAAATCTGAGTGAACAGCTATTAAATATGTTAAATGAAAAAGCATGTTATATGAAAGTAAATTTATAATTCCACTCCGGTAGCTATTGAAGTAATTTTATGTGTGTGTTTATTTATATGGACTTGCATGTATATACACACAGATGAAAAAAGTCAATAGCAAAATGAATAAAGTATAAATAGCAGTTATCACAGCAGTAGTGGGATGATGATGAGGAGGAGGTAGAGGAATAATATGATGATTGCTTTTGCTTTCTATTTTCTGTTTAAATTTCTTAATTTGGATTACTTGTAGAAACTAAAGCATTGCTTAGATGTGATTCATTGCCTGACTAGCATGGCTGCTAAAGAACTTTTGAGGCATCTCAGTAGTTTACCTTAAGCAAGTTAGGTAGCTTACACATTATCTGATGGCTTATCTGAATGTATTCTTTCAGAGGATCTCTTAATAACATATTTTCCTATTTCTTCCCTGTTTCGTTTTATCCATATCACTTTAACAAAATGTTTTTCCTTGTCCTGGTGATTAATTTGTGCTTTTCTATTAGGAAAGAGATTATGAACCTCCCCTAGCATAAATCAGAGTGTGACATTGCTCAGCACATATACACAGTATTTTAGTTCACAGTGATCCAAATTCTCTAACTATATTTTTATACCATCTTCACAGTCTTTGCCTCAGACTGAAAAGGAAGGATATTCAGGTTTCCAAAACCAGTAAGAATTTGGATAGAGTCCTCAGACAACTTATTCATTTTTTTCCCTTCCTGGTTTCTGGCTGAGACATGTGATGTTGGAACATTATAAATCCACATCCCAGTCTTAAAAAAATGAGGAAATACCCCAGTAAAGAAACAAAAGCTCCTGAATTGGATGCCTTTAGAAATCCATCAAGTTATAAATAGTCTTTAGAAGAATCACCCTCAGTGTAAAAAATACTTGTATGTGGGTATCTGCTTTTGCACATTACTGAAAGTAGTTATTTTGGGAAAAACAGAAAAAGTTCAATGCCAAAGTACTTTTTGCTAAGACCTAAAAATGAGATGCAAGAGTTATCTGATTTTTTAACACAATCAAAAATTGACAGTTAGGAGAGGAGTAGCAAGTGAGACCTATTTATAGTCATGGTCCCAAGTAATCCCCTTAATGATCTCCTGGAAAACTTCTTAGCACCCTCACTTTACAGATGATAAAACTAAGCCCTAGAGACTAAATAAGTTATCTAGGGTTACACTATTTGCATGTGGTACAGCCAGAATTTGACCTAAAGTCTTCACACTCTTGATTAGATTGGAGGGACAGAACTGGAAAGAAAAACATTATTGGTACATTTGTTGAAATTAGAACCAATAATAACTATCTTCTCTGGCCAAAGTCTCAACCAATTAACAAATAAGAATAAGGCAAGTGAGACAGCAAAAGATTGCCTTTATTACTGACAAAACTGATATAAAGAAAAGGGGCTAATATCTTTGGGAAGATGGACTTATCAATATTGAGCTCAAAATTAAAGCAAGCATCCCATCCAGGTATAGATCTTTCTAGAAAGCCATAGCTTCCACTCAGGAAGCAGGCAGAAAACAAACAAGAACCCACGTTCTCTGTAGGCAGGCTGCCTTCCAGGAATTAAAAAAAAAAAAAAGATGAAGTGAGATAAGTTTGCCTGCTTTATTCTTTCCAAATTTAGCAATAAGAAAGTCTTACCCCTTCCCCTATGGAGCAGTAGAGGAGAGGGCAGGAGAGAGATGAGAAATGTTACATTAGTAGAACTTCCTCCACGTGGAAGCAAACATCAGGAGTGTGGGAGAGGGATTCTCACACAACAATTTTGGTCTGTGCAGTCTCATAACTTTAAGCATCACACTGTGTTTCTTTTTCCGCTATCATAAATTTTAGGGATTCTTGGAAACACGTGAAGAGAATCTGACGAATCTGGAGGGCTGAGCCTTCCCCAATATTTTTCCTCCCCTTCCACCCCATCACATCCTGCCACGCCCTGCCCCAGATGGAGACATAACTCTGAGTTAGAGTAAGAAAAGTTTGTTTGTAAAAGGGAGGAGAGTTTTGGAAGATAAGATTCCCAGGGGAAAAGGCAATTCAGGAGCACCTAACTGATATCCCTTAAAGTTGGGAGGATCTGCTGGGTGGAGAAGGCTGAGATTTTTCTTCACAGATGGAGTATGATGAGATATTGCCCAACATATGTGTCTTGGGACTCCAGAACATGATAGCAGAGCTGGGAAGGAAGCAGAGCATATCTAGGAACACCTCCAGTACCTACAAACCACAATTGCCGTGGAAGAAATTCAGAAGTGCCAGTATGTAAATGCACATAGATTAGTTGACAAAAAGGTTTGGGTCATGGACCCTGGAAGTCACATGATCAGGAGAGGTGAGATCTATAAAAGCTGGCGTGGAGAGCATTGCTGGCTGGTTCCACCGCTGAAAATATCTGAGGAGGATCAGCAGGACTGAGTGCTGCTTGAACACTGAAATACCCTCTCAACACAGCCAGGCAGAGGAGTCACTCAGTGTCATCATCCATAATTTGAAGCAGAAGAGAGTGGAAATTGAATCACACCTTCAGCATACCAGTGTGTAGCCAGTCATGAAGTAATTGCCCCCAGCTTACTTGAGAAATTTCCTTCTCTTCCCCTCCTGCTCCATTCTTGAGATTGGGTGGAAAGGAGAGAAAGTCTAAGAGCTTTGAACTGAACTGACCCTAGATCAATCTTGAATTTGCACAAACTCACTGGATTGAATTAAGAAATTCCAAAAAAAAAGAAGACTACATAGTTATTCTATTAAGGAGCAGAAAGTGGAGCTCATGACCTAAGAAAAAATAGTTCCCTTTTGCATAAATGAGTTTTGTGAATTAACTATCGATCGATGTAACTGTATCCATAACTTCATTGTGCTATTGTGTCGTACTTTTCTTCTAACCACTTCATCTGGCTCCTGGGGCCAGGTGAATAGAAAAATTATAATCTATTCATTGTGCTATAATTAACAGAAGAGCAGATTTTACAGCCCTGAACCTAAAATGTTCCAAGGAAAGCAATTCTAAGTGCTTCCACAAGAGAATACTATTTCTCAATGGTTCTTTGGATTCTGGTCAAGACCCTCAAATGGGATGAATTTAAAATCATAGCTCTTGACAGCAGCAGCTGAGAAGTGGTTGTTTGGAGGCTATAATCTCTATGATAACCTTGTGCTTAGAGAAAGCTCTTTTTATATTACATCGATGATACAAATATCGTTGATGGCTGATATAATGAGTTTTCATACTCATTTTCTATTTCTCTATTTTACGCAGATGATGATGTAAAAAGTGGAACCAAAAATAACTGATCTTACATATACCATTCCTCTGCTGCATTGGGGTATGTTACAGCTGTGATCTCTACAAGGTAATTAAAGGGTATTTCGGGCTAACTATCAGCATATAGAGCAATCTAGATGTTCTATAGTACATGACACAAAGATCCTAGAATTAGAGAACTGGAAGAGACAGATATTTCTAGTTGCCATCCCATCCCCCAATTTTAAAGATAATGAATCCAAGGTTCAGAGAAGTATTGTTATTTGGCTAGCATGCCTAAACTCATTGGTGGTAGAACTGAAAACAGAACCTAGGTCTTTGGAAAAGCATTCTTGGGCTTCTTGTACTTATGAGGAATATATTTCTATTTAGATTCAATCCTACTAAAATATAATTCTCTATGAAGGTGCCTTATAAATCCAGAATCAGGCAGTACACAATAGTTTCAGAACTCAGCCTTTGAGGCTAGATTGCTTGGTTTCAAAACTTGACATCTCCACTCGTTAGCCATGTGAAGGGATAAGTAGCTTAACTTCTATGACCTAATTTCCTCATTTGTATAATGGAAAAATTAATAGTGTCTCCTTCACAGATCTCTTGTGAAGGTTAAATAATTTATCCATATAAAGCCCTTAGAACACTGGCTGCACAGTAGAACTGAGTAATGTTCTTTCTTCATATATATGGCAACATGCACCTGAGGAGGAATCACCAAATGAAATGAGCATGGTGAGGCATTGAGGGACCAATGTTTTAATACTTTTTATGTTTACAATCTGCTTGCATAAAGACATAGTATTTATTGGAAATAGGTGGGGATGTAGCATTGTTGAGGAAGACTAAAGAATCCTGAGTAATTCGGCTCCTTAACTTTGGATCTCACCCCTTGTTCACTGGGTTCTCCCTTTCCTATTGTTTTTGAACTATTTAGGAAAGTTTTAAAGGAAAAGAGAAAATTAAGAGCAGCTGATGGAACTCTTCTGGCTCCTTTACTGGACACTGTAAAAATGTAGAGTGACCTAAATTGACACACACAGCATCCCATGAATGTCTTAGAATTCCACATGCAAATCCCTTTTCCTTCATTTTCCCTATTTCTATCCTCTGTCTCTCATCTGGGGAATTCCTATGAGCAAATCTCAGTGCGTTTTTATTTGGTTGAATCCTGGGAACCCAGACATATCATGCAGCATCTGGGAAACATGGGAAACCCTTTGGTTAACCTCCCCTGAGTTATCTGGAGATGAGAAACATCTGTTACCATCTTTTCAGGGACAGGGTATTTGATGGGTTTATTTTTCTGCTTTGCTTTGGATATTCTCAGCTCAGCAAAATATTTTCCATAAAGAAGTCATCACAAATAGGTATGATAAACTCATGAACTTGAGGCGTTGCCAATCATAAAAACACTGTAAAACATCCCAACTATAATCATCTCCCATTATTGAAAAAATCTATTATTAATAATATATAGTTAAGATATTCAAAGGATTGTGCTTTTGGCTCTCTGCAGAACAGCGCCCAAGAAACAGGCTCTCTGTGTTAGTTTTAACACAACTGGAAGAAATAAAAAATGCAGTGAAACAGGTGCAAGAGTGTTAGAGTCACTGAAGCATTGATGTAACTGTCTTAAGTCCCATAAAATAGTAGCATTTGGCAGGTCTCTATATAAATAAGGTTAGGTTTGCCAGAAAAGTAAAATAACACTACTGGTAAGTTAAAAAAAAAATCATATCCTATCAGAATTTCCCTGCATTCCATCCAAAATTTCTATGAAACCTTGGTAATTGGCTGATTCATCACATATAAATTCCATTCCAAAAAAGAATTAAAAAGAAGCTATAACTTTCCCACTATTGTTCAGTAGAAAAGCAAAAAGCAATGAAAGATGTGTTTGCCAATTTCTTGTTCATAATGAAATATGCCATTTGTGCTTAGTGATATTCTTTCTCCCCTCATCCCCTCTAAAGTAGTAGTATGATAATTTAAGGAGTATCTAAAATGATAAAAACAAGAATATAAAATATTCTTTCTTGTGAATGAAATGGCTTTGGTTAAATTATGTAAATATATACAGATGAGCTTGCCTGATTGCAAACTGACATTCATCTGAGTTTCAAATTGAAGTAATCCACCTCACCCATTTAAGCAGTTAACTGACTTACAATAAATTTATGACTGCAAGTCAGTTGGATGGCTTTAATCAGGGTTTAAATTACATGAAATTCATAGATCATAAGATTTAGATTTTTTTTCCTTATGGGTGTGGGGAGAGAACAGGCTGGGAAACAAGCCCTTGGATGAACATTTTTTTTTTTTTTTAACTATTAAAGATCTATTTACAATCCATGGCATCCCATTTGGGTTGCTCTTTAGCTAAATAAAATGGCAACTGTCCTCTGTTTATAACTGAGAAATTCCTGTGGCTGTAGAGTCTAGGGACTAACTTTCAACTCACAGAGACCTCCCAAACTCCCACTTCATTTTTTTCTTACCCATATGACTTTTTGATGACTCCACTTCCAGTTCAGAAATGAATCTTCTAGAAGTATTGCTTAGGATTGTAAATTGATATATGAAAAGAAAAAAACCCATAATGCAGAAAGTTATTTGCTTAGCTGGTGACACACACCAAAAAAGTGCACTAAACTTGTTAAGCATAAATTGGGCTGAGCTAGTGCCCAGAGAGAAATAATCTGTAATAATATGTTTCATCTCACGTTCAAGGTAAGGAGTCCAGAATATAGAGAAGATGTTGGAGAAGTCCTATCTTGAGAACAACAATCTAAGTTTCTGACTGGGTTTATATAAAACAACTCACCCCACTGGGTGGACAATATTTGCAGTAAGCCACCCCTATGGAGCAGCTTCACAGATCATCTCCATGTCAGCTGTTGGGGTCTGCCTGACAGCTGTTCATCTGTTTGAGCCACTGGCCACAGAGCAGCTTATATGTGATGAGTCCCTAATGGCGGGGAAGAGGGTTTTGGGGGATATGGAGGGGAGGCAGTAGCTCCATCTCTGTTCAGTAAGGAGACCAGGGGTCTGTCAGAGGACTTCGTATTTTCTCCACTTTGGTTCTGCAGACAGAGTTGGGAAGAAGAATGAAAGCAAACAACTTATGTGTCAAGCATGTTTACCTTTGTTCTTTGTTGGCTGGAGTCAAAATTGTATGTTATGAGCACAGGATTTTTTGTATGTTATGCCATGAGCACACAATTCAGGTTTTGATTTTCAAATCAAAGATGATTCCATTGTCATTAATCAAGCATTGTGCTGATCAATGCCTAAAAAACTATGTTTCTGTGAGAAACTAGTATCTTCTGAAAGATTAGCAATTTCATCATAACAAAAAAAGTGTGCTGTGGTCTAATCAGTTTGGAAATCACAGGTTAAACAAAGCTAAATAGGTTTATTTTCTGTAGGATTCGCACAGCCTTTAATGGTATTAATTAGCTGTCCTATCTCTAAACAATATTTTCAGAGAAAGAGATAGGAGAAAAAAAAATCGATGAATGGCTTAGGGAGGCCATCAACCACATCTGCCACAGTGTAACCACAGGCATTATGATTCTCCAATGACAGAGGAACAAGAATAAATAATACTACACTTAAGCCATCAGTTATCTTGTCAACAGTGGCCACTAACA
This sequence comes from Avahi laniger, assembly GCA_963575035.1. Taxonomy (NCBI): domain Eukaryota; kingdom Metazoa; phylum Chordata; class Mammalia; order Primates; family Indriidae; genus Avahi; species Avahi laniger. Next base: position 15,636 of record CAUYSK010045133.1, on the reverse strand, counting down.
TCTCACATTTCACAGTTTGGGAAACGGAAATAGAGGGCACAGCCCTGGTGTCAAACCTTACGGATCACTGTTATGTGACATTGTGGAAATTATTTAACTTCTAGCTTTAATTTTCAAGCCATAAACGTGAGCCAATACCTAGCTCCTGAGTTATTGGAAAGATTGTTTGCCATTATGCCTGCAGCGCTTTGGCACAGAAATGATTAATTGTGTTCTTTCTCTCCTGGGACTTTACTTTCCCCCTGCCCCCAATTTGTCATTTGAACATCAAGTGCCTCGGACAGGAATGGGCCACTGTCCTGCCACAGTGCAGTTTGCTCCAGAGTTAGTGTCTGAGAGTGATAGCCTCTAAAATATCTTCTGTCATTCATCCCATTTGTCCATTCAGCCAGGCTGCCAACGTATTCTTACAAGGTGTCCACCATGAGTCAGGCACTAGGGATACAAAGATGGCCGTGGTTTCATTTCCTGACTAAGCTTACTGTCCGATGGTTAAAAAAAAAAAAAAGTCACTTAAATAATCAGTAGAGCTTGAATGTGAGAACAGATCTGTTGGGGAACCTTCAGGGAGCTAACTGAGAGGCTAGGAATCCAGGGGAGAAAGTGGAGATTCAGTACAAATACTTTCTCTGACATACGGTGAAGGAACCACCTAAAGATCACATCCACGTTGGAATAAGAAGAGAGAGACCTGAGTGAAGAAATGAATGAGTAGGGGCTGTACCTTCAAAATGGGTTTCTCAATCCTTTTGTAGCTTGTAAGTATGATAACTGGGTTTTCACACGCATGCGTCAGTCGTGCCTGCCTCAATCTTTATTACGACGTCTGCACATTACCCGTCTGGCGTGAAGAAAAAGAACAAAATGGGTTTCTCACTTGACCCCAGAGCAACTTAAAAAGTTGGTAAAGAAGAGTATATCATTTTTATTAAGTACAAACAGTTCTTTCCTAGTGGAGCCAAAACTGTTGTCCGGGGTTTCCACTTTCTAGCCCCGGTTCTTCACCATTGTAGTGTTGTTAAGTGGCTGCAGGCAGTATAAACCTAGAGGAATCGGCTTCAAATCACCCACTAAGGATTACCCCTTAATTAGGTATCTAAAGAATGATGCACCCTCAGAGTTCTGTCTTCACTTCTTATGCTATTCCTAAGATTTCACCTTGTTTTTACATACATCATAATATATGTGTTTATGATTCCATGAGATCAGGGACTATGTTATTTTCCTCCAAATATTTTAAGTACCTAGCTTGTGTTAATTGCTATAAGTAATTAATTGATGTACTGAGATTAGCTTGTGCTAATTTATATAATTGATAAAATCCGGCCTTAAATTGGATATTCTTTTGTTAAATGTAATACTTCCTCTCTAAATTATTTCAACCTTCAATTTTTCTATGACTGCATCTATTAACATAAAGAACTAGAGCAGGGAGATTATAGGGATAAGAGGAAAGATCTCCTTTATTGATATACTGGATCCTAAAGAATCTGTGGCCCTCTTCTCATAATGCTTTTGGGTGAAAAATGTGTTAAAGACTAGCAGAGATCAGTCTTGACTTGCTCAATTCTGCACAATTCATGGATTAGCTATCTTTTAGTGTATTAAAGATGATTACACCAGAAGTGTTTTAGAAAAATTATGAAGTCAAATAGACTTTAGTTCAAGCCGCTTAAAGTCTGGTTAATTTCAATATTTTTAAGAAATATCCTTTAAAAAGAAAAGAGGGATATTAGACAACAAATTAGTGTTAGGCTTAATGGTTAGGTTAATTATGGATTTAGGAGTTAGTTAGGAAGAATTCTCTGTGTCATGGATGGCAAGTTAGGGGATAATTCAATAGGCTTTACAATCCTATAGTTATGTTTCAGCTTTCAAGACTTGAGGTTCACCTTTGTTTGGGTCCAGTAATCTTGTTTGTGGAAGCTGTCTATTCATTTAACAAAGGCTGAACAAGCTAAGTTTATCAGTAAAATTGTTTTAGCACTACATTAAATGGTGAACATCAATCCTATTAAACTGAAATAGGAAAATGGGTGTCGTAGCTGTTACTGGGAAGCACACTGTGAATTTGTTGAGATCTTCCTTCATTTGGCTTGCTAGTCAAAATTTGGTTAAGTAAATGTTCTCATTAAATAACTAAAGTACTGAGCACTAGTCAGGGGAAAAAATATGAAAATGGTCTTTGGGATATTTGTTCCTAGTTTTTCTAGAATATTTTGACACTAGTTTGGTTTAAGTTGGGCATTGTCATGAAGGGTGGAAATAGTGTCTCCTTTACTCATTCTCGGGATGTTTATATGATTCCATTTGCCTGTGTACAATTCCCAAGGATAGAATTATATTATTGGATTTCCTGATGGGAGTTTCACATAATTTATATGGTTTGTTTAATTTCACATTGCCCTTTGTGGACAGGACTATTTGTTTTGCCAAACGGAAAGCCCACTCAAAAGTCACACTCATATGCTAACGGAAAGGAGTTTAGATTGTTTGCTTGAATAAAAGACTCCACTTCTTATTCTAGAAATGATACAGAAGATGTCCAAAATCTTCTTGGCTATAACTGATTATTAAGAAATCCTACTTGAATCATCTCAGAACAAATTAAAAACATGCATATGAACTGAATACCCTTCAATTATAAGATTTTATTTATTTATTAAATCAAGGGTAAGACTGTTAAGCCAAATGCACTGTGAAGCTAGTTAAAAATGTTTAATAATCCAAGATGCTGAAAAACCTCTGAATAGATTATAGTTAAGCTATCACTGCACAATAAAAAAGGGAATTATTTGGTAATTCTGGCTCTAGGTCTCTCTTATCTCACATGATTTTTCTATAAGTCTGAGACCAAGTCAGAGAAAAGTCAGACCCCATGAACGAAAGACTGCATTCCCAGAAGTCTTTATTATGCATAGGCCTAAAGCACCTCACTGCTGAGAATCTGTTCTCACTATGCAGACAAAACGACACTATCCAGACAAGACCAACACACATTCTCTCTCTCTTCTTCTATTCTCTTCTTTATCTCTCATATACAGATGATAAAAAACTTACCTATGTCTGAATTTAAGGAGACAAAAAAGGTCTTGAATTCCACAATGTTCCAAATACATTTTACCAACTCCCAGAAGGTCAGCAGACCACAATGAGTCAAAAAAGAGTACCCTTGGCCACTTCCTAATTTGTTTTTACTTTGAAATAAAACCCAACTCAAAAACATCACTCCAGGTGCACTCTTTGTAAGTATTAAAATTCCCGTATACAACAAAAGATGTCAATTATCTCTTCCTACATCCGTGCCCCTTCTTAATGAAACTTTTTCATTTACTCTCCAAAAGTCTGTCCTCACAGTTTTAGCTGAGATATTTGTGAGAACTTGAACCTTCTCCTGGCATCCTGGTCCATCTGACCCAGGATGGACCAGCAAGGTTCCGTTAGAATTTGGAACTGGAGTGTAGAGTTCTAATTAGGCTTTATCTGGCACTGTGCAGTCAGAGAGTTGAACCATAGACAGAGAGAGCACATACTGAGGCGGATGTGCAAAACAAAGCTTTCAAGAAACTAACTTTTCTTCCTGATTTTCTACTTGCTAGGCTTTGTGTCCTTGAGATCCAGCTATATTTTTTGTGTGTTCTGTGAAATACTCCTGAACTAATCCAATAAATTCCCATTTTTTCCTAAGTTAGTTTAATGTTAATTACTACCAAACTATCCCTAGGAGAACTACTAGGACATTCAAATAATTATAGAACTAAATCTTTTCAGTTACCATTCCTGAAACTGTGTTTTAAAAGACTGTTTTGTATGCTATAATGTGTTAGCACATACAGAAAAGAGAAATTATATCATAGACTAACCTCAGACTCTCAAGTCATATGCTATTTCTATACTCTATGAACTCTTCCCTTGTCTATTAGAAAAATTATAGTTTTTTTTAAAAAAATAAATTTATTTCTGTGCATAAATTTTGTACATTTTAAGAAAAGACCATGTTATTTAGTTTCCCTAGATATTCCTGTTTAAAAACTAAAAATAAGTAAATAAATAAAAACAACAATAAACCCATTTGATCCAGAAATTTTAGCAATATAGCCTGTGATTTTTAAGATGGCATTGAGCATCAGAGCTTCTACTATTAAATAGGAACATACTACTGAAAATAGTTTATATACAGGCCCTATTTATTGGCTAAGCACTCACAGAAGCTGCCTTTGTCCCTTTAGGCTGATCCTAACTAAGATATATTTGCGGGTAAAGATGTTTACTTCTAGAAATGTTGGCTCAATATCGGTACATCAGATGTTAATATTTAAGAAAATCTTAAAGTCTAGATTTGTATGAAATTTGTCTATTTTAAAATGATAGCAGGCTATTATCAAAAAGACAAAAGGTTAACAAGTGTCAGTGAGAATGTGGAGACATGGAAACCCTTGTTGATGGTTGATGGAAATGTAAAATAGTATAGCCATTATGAAAAACAGTGTGAAGGTTCCTCAAAAAATTAAAAATAGAACTACCATATAATCCAGCAATCCCTCTACTGGGTATAGTATGTCCAAAGGTTATAAAATTAGTGTGTCAAAGAGATATCTGCACACCCATGTTAATGGCAGCACTATTCATCATAGCCAAGATATGAAATCACCCTGAGTGTCTATCAACAAATAAATGTATTAAAACATATAGTATTACAGGATGGAATCGTATTCAGCCACATAAAGAATGAACTACTATTATTTGCAGCCACGTGGATGAGCCTGGAGGATACTATGTGAAGCGAAATAAGCCAGGCACAGAAAGACAAATACCGCATGTTCTCATTCATATGTGGACTCCAAAAAAGTTGATCTCACAGGAGTTGAGAGCAGAATAGTGGTTACTAGAGGCTGGGGGAAAGGAGGCTGGGAAGAAGTTAGTCAACGTGCCCAAAGTTACAGTTAGGAGGAAAAAGTTCCGGTGTTACATTGCACAGTGGGCTGACCATAGCTAACAATAATATATTGCATATTTCAAAATAGCTAGAAAAGAGGATTTTGAATGCTCTCACCACATAAAAATGATAAATGTCTGAGGTGATGGATATGCTAATTATCCTAATTTGAGCATTACACATTATATATGTATCAAAACATCATGATGTACCCATAAATATGTACAATTATGTGTTGATTAAAAATTTTAAAAATTAAAAATAATTATACACAGTGATCAGCATTTACCTTTCTAAATTAAGTTTCACTATAATAAAAACTGACTGCATTTACAGTCTACCAGAAAACATTTTATTTGAAATGTAAGAATTATTTTTATCAAACTATTTTCCACGTCCTAGTGCTTTAGGATGCCAGTTTTACCTATATATATTTTAGGTGCATCCACATGTCTAGAAGAGCTGTTTTCTCCTTGCTTGACTGGTCCAAATTCTTACGAAAGACACCTCTTTTCTCAAAGAAGAAGGTATAGGAGAAATCCCCCAAACCTGTAATTCTTGATAGTACTATTTAGCCAGAAATTGATAATTCGACTTTTTAAATATTTTTGAGGTTGTCAATATAAGAACTTAGTCAAAGAGTGAATGTTTACTTTCTGCTGTGTTTCTGTCCCTTGGAGAAACACATAAGTTATATTCTTTTCTGGTATGCCCACTTCTGAGTGGATGGGACAATTTGGACAATCCCAAAGACATGGTATCTCAATTTTTATATTAAATTTGGTATACTTATATTACAGAATAATGCTTTACTTTTGAGTTGAGAAAAAAAAAGAGTGTAAAAGTAGAGAGATACTAACGTGCAACAGTGGATATTACACTGGATGTAAGCTCACTATACAATCTGTGGCTTAGATACAGTAACTTTTTCTCCCTGAATAAACTTGTGGTGTGGTGTGTTATTCAATGAATGTGAATATGCTTTTTGTTTAACAGAATTTCAGTTAAATTATTGTTAAACCATTTCCTCTGCAGGAAACAGATTCTCGATTTATGGAGTAATAACTTCCTTTTATTCATCTTATAAGAAATTCAAGAGCCATGAACACCACTTAGTTTTCTACCTATGTTTAGAGAAAATGCAATTGCCCAATCCCTGTGGAGAGCATGCAAATTACAATGCCTGTTTGCCCCGCGTCTGGGTCAGAGGAAAGCCATCTCGCTGCCTTTCATAGAAGAAGCACTATCTCATTTTATGCGTGGCATTGCCCACTGCTTCAACCAGCATTGGGTAGTTTTAAAATGGCCTAAATGTAGGATGGCCAGTGACTTTCTCTTGAGGTGCTCAGGCATGAGGGTTTCTGCCCAATAAAGCAATAAAGGCAGAGATAGTTCCCTAATGCATCAAATCATTCCCTCTCTTTGGCATTTTTAACGAAAAACAGAGAGAGCAGTGATCCATCAGAAGTAGAAGAATGTCAACTCACAGAGATACGCAGTGGCTCCAGGGTATCCTGAGTGGAAAGTATAGAGCTGGTTTCTAGCACTGCCTTGAATCTTTTGGCTTCTACACATATTTAGGTCATACTCATACACACACAAATAATCTGAGTAAATCCCAATTACTTTCAGTGAGAAGGGCTTGATACAATCCCCAAACGAATGCCATTTTTATTGCAAGGTTATACAGTATAGCTCATCCCAAATGACCTGGAACAAGGCCTGTGGCAAAAGGATCGTATTTGTGTTTACAAACTTACTTGTAAAAGACTTCCACCTGAGAAATTAGATAATTGCTTATTTTGGGGGCGAAGATAGTAATGAGTCATTTAAAAATGTCTTTGGAACTTGTAGAAGCAAAAGGAAAAAATGACAGTCCCAACGGGTAAAACGAATAAGTCTGACAACATCATTTGGTAGTGAGAAACTGAGGAAATGGGAACTCACCAGAGGGTAACTGGGACACCTGGTAAAAGAGAAGGTGTGCCTACCCCCAGCAGGTGTTTGCTTGGGAAATCCTCGCAGATGTTACAAAGACACTCGTATAAAAATGTGTATTGCAGCACTGTTTATGATAGTGAACAACATCTCATTCATATTTTAAATGTAATGAATTCAAGTGAATGAAAAAACTGTAAGCACCCTAAATGTACTTCATTTCCACATTCCGGTAAGCCTCATTGCAAATCTCAGGGACAGTAACTATCATCATCCCATTGCACAGATGAGGAAACTGAATCAGAGAGGTTACATACCTTACCTAAAGCGAGTGAAGAATAGAGGCAGGATTCACACCCTGGAAGCCTGGCTTTAGACTCCTTACGTCTGTATTAATTATTTCTGTAACTTTCTTTCTCAAGATTGTGTAGACATGTGGAGCGAGATAGAGCTAATGCTCAGTAGTCTTAGTATACAGGGGAGTAGTTACCCTGGGATTGGTAAGTGCTCAGTGACATGTGTTGAATCAATGTTTAGGTACTGGAGGCAAATAAACCAGAAATCACTAAATGTCCAGGAAGCAGCCATCAAAATGAGGCAGGATTGCAATGAGCGAAGAGTCCTTGCAGCTCCACCAAGTCCGACAACAAAGAGTTTAGAAACGAAAATGACTCCGGGTTGATTAAGGACGTTTTGTACACATACCTGTTAGACTGGGGCACAGTCAACTTAATGTGGCAGTTGCAGATAAGCTACTTCAAAGCAGTTAACGCTAGCAGTGAGGCATTTGGAGTTGGAGATAAGACCAATTCTCCTCAAAACAGTATTGAAGTGAGCAGGGACTTGACACTTCAGAAGTCAGAGCGGCAAAGGTGAGACCAGACTCCTGGAGACGGGCCCATCACATGCATAATTGACTCCTGGGCAGTGGGTCTCAAAAGGAAAAAGTTTATGCATGTTTTCCTTAAAAATGTAGTCACCATATTTAGAGAACCCTTCTGATAGCTAGTCTAAATCTGTCTCTAAAATTTAATCTCATACATTCTTTTCATTACATTGTTAAGATAACAAGAATAATTCCCAGTGGACTTCCATTTCTCCTTTACAGATACTTCATTTTATTTTGTACTTGAAGTCTGTTAATAAATCACTCTCCAGATAAGTACAATTCAGTGCTAAGACACTTAGCTTATCTGACCTTCACATTAATTATTTTTATTACACCAGTAGGAACTTTTAACGTCCTTTTTCCTCTTCCTTATAAAGCCACATGGCCCCAAGTAGACACAGATCTCTCACAGCGCTTAAGGGCGAGCTCCTTAGACACGTAGATCTCTTAAAAGTTATCTCTCGAGTATGCCAATCTGAACTCCAGGTTTCCTGGGTAGATTTAAGGGGCCTTGGATCTACTTGAGCATGAGTGTTTGGAGATGGCCCTAAAATTCTTACAAAAACTGAAAGTGAAATGAGGAAGACAGATTGAGCAATCCTTTAGAAGGGCAGCCACCCGTAAACCTACTGTACAGTCAGGGCAGAGATGCAGAAAGGCAGAAAGAAGAAAATTCAGGAGAACTCTCCTGAGGGGTGAGCCCAGCTCTGCACTGTAGTAAATGCAGGACACCAACAAACACAGATAACAGGAAATGATCCATTCCCTGTGGTCACTGATTCTAAAGGCCCCAACCTTCAAGGCTCCAGGAGCGAAGTGGATGATTCCATGGAGAGGGAGCAGGCACGCCTTTCTTCTAGCCTCAAAAAAAGAGAAGAAATGAAACCGAGGGAGTGTGTGTCCATCCCCCCGCAGAAGGAAAGCCCCTCTGTGCGAGTCTGCAGAGATGGACAGCTGCTGGCTGCCACCTTGCTGCTGGCACTGCTGTCCTGCTGCCTGGCGGTGGTGTCTTTCTACCAGGTGGCCACCCTGCAAGCAGACCTGGCAAGCCTCAGAGTGGAACTGCAGGGCCACCAAGCCGAGCAGCTGCCAGCCCCTCCTGAGGAAGCTGCAGGAGTCCCCACGGCTGCCCTGGGGGAAGCTCCAGCTGTCACCCCAGGACTGAAAGTGAGTTTGCAGCAGCTGCAGCCTCAGGCACAATTCTGCCTACACAGCTGCCTCCGCCATCCTCAGCTGTTTCTCCAATAACTTGGGGATTTTCTGTTCACAGGAGATCTTTGTACCACCAGCTCCAGGAGAAAGCAACTCCAGCCGGAGCCGCAGGAGTAAGCGTGCCCTTCAGGGGCCAGAAGAAACAGGTATGTTTTGAACACAGAAGCTTTTCAGAGTCAGGGGTTACAGAGTTTCACAGGTGTAGAGAATAACCTCCTGTTTTGGGGAGCTAGAGGTGAGCATTACCTCTACGAACCTTTTAAATAGAGACTATGAAATTTGTCATTTAAACCAGATGTGGCTTCATAACAAAGCCCCAGCACTGGCAAATGCAATAGGATGCAGAGTGCTTTGTCCTCCAATGAGCAGATTGTGTGGGTAGAAGTTTCTATCTGTGCATAAATATTTGTGCATTAAGCATACAGGAGAAAAAAGGGGCATGTGTTTTTTCTCAGTGTACTCCTATGTGAGAAGCATTATCCATCATTCCAGAAAAAAACAAAAGAGCACTTCACGCTGCTGTAGAATTAGACTTTGTTTACCTGGGTTGTAGCATGTCACTTAAAGACAGATATTTCCCGAGCGCGGGCATTGCATGCTGTGAAACCAAGTAAAGGTCGTGATGGAAATCCTTATATGTTATGCTTCAATTTTGTTTCTTTTAAAAGAAGATTATTTTACACACACACTCACACCCCACACACACACTCACACACATTGATTTTAAGGCTTTCCTTTAAGGTATACTTTTCCAGGAGATCCATGTGTTTATAATCTTCTTGAAAGTTCTTTGGCAATTTCTACCTTTCTTCACGCTCCACTCGTTCCATAGAATGGTATGGAGTTAGTAGGTCCTACCAAAATAATCCATTCTAATTCTTTCATTTCAAAGATGCAAAGACAATATTTGAATTACATTTATTAACATTATAATATAACAAATCCTTGGTATTATTTTCCTTTTTTATTGAAAGAATATTATTTGAACACCTGGAATATACCAGGTGGGTATAGACAAGAATAGGTATTTTCACACGTACTATTTCATTTAACCTTCACAGTGACTCTGTGAGGTCCACAGAACACACATAATTATTTATGTACCTGCATGAGAGACACCGTGACAGACACACAAGGTGCCCTTCCATTACACACACACACACACACACACACACATATGTGCACATGCGAGATGCCCTGGCTGTAAACTTATTTTTTTGCTATATGCCATATTCATGAAAAAAATTCTTTCTTATTTTATAAAGCTATAGTTTTTGGTGTCTAGTTACTATATCTTTGTGCCAGTTATCAAAAACAATTGAATTTAAACATTTTAAAATTAGGAAATAGTCACATTTTTATTACTTTAACATTTGTCAGTTAGTTATTTTTGTAGTTTGTATTTTATCATCTACATTTTATACATAATTGAAAATAATACAGCATATATACTATGGTATATGTTTTATTTTGACTTATCAAACAGTAAACATTTTTCCTATTTCTAAGTAATTCTCATATATCTGCATTAATTTGCTACCATCCAACTGTTTAACATGGTTCTTTCCTTTTTTTTGGCTATGATACAGCATGTTAAATTTTTGTGCAGAACTCTTTTGTTTCTGAGGAATTTTTTATTCAGTATAAAATCTATAGAGTGAAATTTCTGAGCTAAAGAGAATGAACATCTTTAACACTTTTCTACCTATTGCCATATTGTTTTCAAAATGAGTTACAAATGAATGCAATCAAAAATGCGGTGTACCAGTTCTCCACATTCTTACTAACATTTTATCTTTTAAAATTTATTTTGGCACATTAAGTAGTTGTAAAACGATATCTTATATTAATGTTTTGCCTGTTTTTACTAATAAGAATGAACTTCTTTCTAAACAGTTTGATTACTTCTATGTTTATCTTATGCTAATTTTTATTTATAACTTTTCTCATTTTTCTGCACTAATTTTTTTATAACTTTGAACAAACTCTTTCTAATTAGACATATTTGTCAAAATTTTGATGCAAATATTTTTAGTGTTGTGTTGCTTTTCTTGTGCAGAGATTTTGCATCTGTATATGTTGCTATTCTCTAATAAATTAAAACTAAAAATATATTCGTTCATGATCTCTTAAGTAGTCTACTCTATTCCTTGCTACTTTGGCTTTTTCATAGTTTAGTGTTTTGTTTGCTTTTAACTCATTAATTCTTCTGGTGTTTATTTTGGTGAATCTTCTCTTATTGGCTTTAACTTCCCTCTTCCTCTCTCTTTTTTTTTTTCCCCTTCCAAACTGCTATCTCAACCAAATGTATTAAATAATTCTCGTTAACTTCTTTGTTTTGGGAAGCTTACTGCACATTATGTTAAGTTCCTCATATAGTTGCATTTATTTGAGACTCTCTGGTTTTTTCATTGATTTATTATTCTATTTATCTGATTTAAAAAAACCTATTTTATGTATTTTTGTATTATAATGGGCTTCAATATCTAGTACGGTCTGGATTCCTCACACTTTTTTAACCTCCTCAATAGTATTCCAATTTCTAAATGTTAGTTTTAAAAATAAAACTTAACTTTACCATTCTAAAGAAGATATAGACTCATGACAGCAGATTTGAGAAGAATAATAAAGGTAAGAAATAAAATTTTTGTTGAGTCACAGTTTCCCAAAATGTCCTCTATTAATGTTTTACTTACTTGCGCTTTTATGGCATCCAAAAATTGTATACTGATGAAAATCTTTCACCAAATATTTTGCAATTTGTAGAAAGTTTGGAGAATAACAGAAAACTCTAACAAAGTGAATTAAAATTTACCCAGATTTCCACAGCCTAGAGGTAATCACTATTTTCATTTCATGTTTTGGCTTAGACTTTTTAATAAACCTTTAATATAGTGTGTGTGTGTATGTATGTTGAGCCTTGAACAACATGAGTTTGAACGGTGATAATCTTCTCCTTTTGATATTCTGTAATATTCTAACAAATATATTAGAAAAATGTTTTGAGATTTGTGACAATTTGAAAAAACCCGAACTCCATAAACAAACATAAAGATTCAGTATTAAATTATAACTGCATAAAATTAACTGTAGTACATACTATACTAGTGTAATAATTTTATAGACACCCCCTGTTGTTGCTATTGTAGTGAGCTCAAATGTTGTATCTGCTTAAAGCTGTGTGATGCTACTCATCTTTCTGTGAGTCATCTCTCCGGTAAGTTGTGTAACACAGTAAAAAGTGATGTCTCATGATTCTCGAGTATTTTTCATCGAGTTGAGTACAATATCATAAACCTTGCACAATACCATGAGACCCACATGAAGTGCCACTAGTGATGCTGGAAGTGCTCTCAAGAAGCAGAGAAAAGTCATGACATTACAGGTGACCCTTGCACAACACAAGGTTGAACTATGTGGGTCCACTTTTATGTGGATTTTCTCCCACCTCTGCCACTCCTGAGACAGCAAGACCAGCCCCTTCTCTTCCTCCTCCTCATCAGCCTGCTCAATGTGAAGACCTTTATGGTGATCCACTTTTACTTAATGAATAATCCATGTATTGTCTCTTCTTTATGATTTTTGAATAACGTTTCATTTTCTGTGGGCTACTTTATTGTAAGAATACAGTATATAATATATAGAACATACAAAATATGTGTTAACTGTTTTTGGTGAGGCTTCTGGTCAACAGTGGGCTGTTACTAGTTAAGTTTCTGGGGTGTCAAGATTTATGCATAAATTTTTGACTGCGTGGAATCAGTACCCCTAATCCCTGTGTTCTTTAAAGGTCAGTTGCGTATGTTTATAATAGTGTATGTGTGTATATAACATAATATATATATTGATCATAGTCATAAATCCAAGATGGAAGATTCGAAGATAAGAATCTTAGTGGCAGGTAATATCTACTATTCCTTGTCAGTGAAATTATTTTGAATGTTGTTCGAGATACTATTCATTAGTAGAGAGAAAATTTATTTTGTTTAGCACTAATCAAAATTAATATATATGTACCCAAGGAAGTTTTGTGAAACTCAATGATGTTTTTAGGAAGATCTTTTTTTTGGAATCGAGAAAATTCTATGAAGCTTAAATCTATGCAGTTTTCTTTGATTTTTGTTTACATTCTAGTCATTCTGATTCATTTTCAGAAAGACGCAAAAACCTTAGGTTGCCCTTTTTACTTTCGAAGTGTTAATTTCTGTTCTCACTTATTAATTGTCTGTATATGTTTTAGAACCACATATTCTTATTGGCACTTCACACGAACAGCAGATGACGGGGCGGCATTACCGTCAGCCCACATGCCCACTCCATGCTCTTGTCCTTCCCGTCATCCAAAGGGTAAACACTGCTTTTACGTAATTTTACCATTTAGTACTTTGGCTCCAGTTTTGTTTTTCTTAATTATTTTGTGTTTCAAATTAAAATCCCATTAAACTTAAAGTATTTCATAAGATCATTTTTGATTATAGTATAATAAACAGAAATGTGGGGAAATCCAGAATTACCAAATTGCCAAATAGGTTGTATTGGCCAAAAATTCACTTTTAAGCTCATAAGTGTGTTTGAAAATATTCCCAATGAAAAAAAATAACTAAAGCACTATGGCTTTGAAAATATTACATAATAAAATTTCTTTACAAATGGAATCATGATGATCTACATTTTCAGCACTCACCTAACTACAATTTTGTTTATAATAACAACCTAAAGATAAGCAACTTTAGAGCCTATCAAAAAAGCGAATTCTTTCATGTGGGTTACTACTGAACTGAAACAGTTTACTGTTAAAATCAGGTCACCTTTGTATTTTCTCCTTTGTTTTTAGTAGGGAATTTAAAAGCTACTAGAAATTTTTGTTTTAGGTTATAAAAAGACAAAATTACTTTTATCTATAATTTTTTTATCATTTCCTCAATTGTAATAGTAAAATATTGGTGCAAATATGAATAATTCAAAGAAATGTAAAACAAGAGTGAAAAAAATTGCTCATATTTCATCTTCCAAATCATAATTGTAAGATTTTGGCCAATCTACTTTAAGTTTTATTTTTTAAATAAACTTTTTAGTTTGGAATTGTTTTAGAATTACAGAAAAGTTGCAGGTAGTACAGAGAATTGGCATGTAGCCCTATCCAGCTTCCCTGGTGTCTTATTACAAAGAAGAAATCACTGTAGAGACTTAACTATTAACCAAACTCCAGACTCTATTTGAATTTTACTAATATCCACTTTATGTTTCAGGATCCGTCCAAGATACTGCATGGCATTTAACATTTATTTAAATTAGGATTTTGAATATAGTGCAGATAAATTAATACCTAATATTGTAACTTAAGCATTTCTTTAGGATAAACCTTTTTAATTGTTAAAAGTAGAAACAGCAATATTATTTTTGAGTCTTCTTTCTTGAAATCCGCAGTGCAACTCCTTTGCAAGGAAAGATGAGATGTCCTACAGGCCTGTAATGTCCAGCCTTTGCCTTGTTGGCACGTTTAGCTTAGCTGTGACTTATAAGGTTATAAACATGAGAGCTGAAAGCGTGCAGTGTAGGACTCAGCCATCCGACTCCTATCAAAATTAGGCGAACTTGAGTCTCTTACCCAGCAAGGGCGTGTTCCTTCCTGGAAAAGAATCAGCTGGCTGCTGGCATGGTGATCTTTGACCGGAGGAGTCTTCCTTGAGTGCTGTTTTTCTTTTTTTCTTTTCTCCTGCTTCAATAGTGAGGCTTGTGTGCGTGTGTGTGTGTGTGTGTGTTGCAAGAGCTGGCTTCTGTTCAATATCTGAAAAATTATTTAAAATTGAAAACAGTGAACTGGCAATCAAATCTTTGAATCTTGTTCTTGTTAAGCTTGAAGTTTTGGGAAACAGAGGAGCCAGAAATCAAGTCTATCAATGCAGCCAAATGTAATAGTATGTCTCTTCTACGAATTCTTACATTAGAGTGAGTTAGAGAGACACAGAAAATAAACAGTGCACACAGTTAATGAGTAAATTATAGTACCAGAAAATGGTAAATATACTGAAAAACTGAAGAGGTTATGGGCATGGTTATGAGTATGAGGAACATGAAGGATGAGGAAGGGGAAAGAGGATGTCTTTCTGTTTTAAATAGGGAGGCCGGCTAAGCCTTTCTACCTTCTGCTTGAAAGCTCAATAATTTTTTATACTTTCAACTCTTTAACTTTGCAGATATTGGTAGGTAATTTAAAAATATATTCATGATATTTAGGGATGTGTTGCTTTTATTAATAGTTCCATATGAGTGGATGATATTAGTTTTAGTGTTTATTTATTTTTATTTTTTTGAGACAGAATCTTGCTATGTTGCCCAGGTGGGTCTCGAACTTCTAGGCTCAAGTGATGCTCCTGCCTCATCTGCACAAGTAGCTGGGACTCTAGGCGTGTGCCACCGCCTGGCTTACTTATTCTCTTTATAGGTCAAACTTTTACTAAACTGCATTGAGTGGCTGCATTTTTGTTGTGGTGGTGTTTTCTTTGAAAGGATAGTCCCATTTCTGAAAAGCTAGAGAGAGAAGAAAGAGGTTTTCCTCCAGATAGACTTATCACTCACTGATTGTGTAAATATCGGAGGTAGGCACTCCAGAATATGTAGAGAAGAGGAGAGAGAAACTAACGGTTATTGACATGTATCA
>CAUYSK010045131.1:0-69577 GCA_963575035.1 Avahi laniger | reverse complement strand
AATTGGACAGCTAAAAATACATATAGCAAAAATTAGCCGGGCATGGCGGCACATGCCTGTAGTCCCAGCTACTTGGGAGGCTGAGGCAGTAGGATCGCTTGAGCCCAGGAGTTTGAGGTTGCTGTGAGCTAGGCTGACGCCACGGCAACTCGCCCCAGGCAAGAAAGTGAGACTCTGTCTCAAAAAAAAAAAAAAAAAAAAAATCAAATGTTCTAATCTTTTACAATGCTTTTAAGCATATATGCTTTCCCCCCTCTTTTTCATGGGGGGGGGAAGCAAGAAACCAATAGAAAATATGTTTAAATGAATAAAACCATTGCTGAGGTTGCCTTTAACTCCATAGAAGAGGTTGTAATTTCAATTTGATGTAAAATATTACCTCTGCTCATGGCCATCTTAGAACATTTATTTCCTTTTGGTGGTGAGTGAAATGAAGCATTCATTTAGCAAATCAAGCAATTTATCAAGTGTGAAGTGATTATACCCAAACAGTGTATGACAATTGAAACATGCTATACAAGATTACCATGTGTTACCATTGCGTTCCAACGTTCTGCTTTTCGTCTTTGGCAATTAAGCCTGTGTGTGCAGTCTCTCTCTCTCCCTCTCCCTACTCTCTCTCCCCCCCCTCACCCTTTCACCTCTCTGTCACCCACACCCACACCCACACCCACAAACCCTTCCCAAAGAAGAGAGTCACCTGATTCTAGTTATTCCAAGGGCTTGTGTAAGAAGTTAATCAATTTCTAGGTAAGCCCCACTGCTGGGCACTCTAGCCCAGAAATTTCTCTCAAAGAATTATAATTCATAAGGAGCTCTCCATTTTGGAAAGAGGATAAATTGCTTAGAACAGGTTCCATTTTAAGCTGTGTGGTGTGAAATGTAAAAATGTAATAAATGGACCAAATATCTGGAGTCCTTTGGATAACTTCATTTTTTCACTTAATATATGTTGAGCTCTGGCTGGGCTCTAGATAAAATTGGAAGCAAAATTACTTTACAACTACATCATAGACTAGTATGTAGCCATTCAAAATGATTGTGTATACGTATATTTATTGACCTGGAAGATGTTCATAGTATGGAAAAGGGTAGGTTATAAATAATTTATGAACCCATTAAAATATATTTCAGAGAAAAAAATCTGAAAAGTTCTACATCAAAATGGTGAATTTTATATTATATATATTTCACTATAATAAAAAAAGTAACAGTGGCTACATCTGGATACTGTTTTTTATTTTTTATTTTATTTTTTTAGGCCCCTAGCTTTGCATGGATGGATGCTGGTTTTTTTATTATTACTTATTTGTGGTTTTTAGCTTTTCTGCAATGAATATGTGAAAACTAAATAAATGAAATAATGATTAAAAAGAAAAGGAAAAACTAAAAAATTAAGTCTGATTCTTTTTTTAAGGCCATCTGATTCACTTCTCACTGCAGCTTTCCTTCCGTCCACTCCCCAGCTGGAGCCAGCCTTTGTGGGTCACTTTCTGAAGTCTGTCCTTTAAGGCAACAATGCTGTTGGACTGGAAGCCAGGAGAGCCCCACTCTAATAGGGTAGGGAGCTGGGCTAGGAATGGGAAACAGTGAGAATGTGAATCGGGCTGAACATTTCGGGACCCTCTTAAAATACAGAAAAATGACTTTTTGCATTCCAAAAATAATGCAGTAAGTCAAGTCGTCAAGTTTTGGGAGGAAGCTTTCCTCTGAACAGTGAAATCTGGAAAAGGTACAGGAAGTAAAATACTTGAAAGATACCCAGCAAAGATTTCTTTTGGCCAACAATATTCAGTAGATAACAGCTGTTTCTGTGGCTATTTTTGTAAGTTAACACAGACCAAAAAATGGCATCTCACTGGGTGCATTCATTTCCTAACAGTTCCACGACATGGCACCAGATCTGTCCTTGTTGCCATCTAATGATTCAAAGCAGTCTCTCCATCAGCCTTTCTAGTCTCCGAAATAAAAACACAGGAATTACAGGGAAGCAGAGTGAGTGCTCTGGGGTGCGGAGGGCTTTTCTTCCATTGCTTTGCAGTTTGGAAAGTTGCCATCCATTCAGGTTTCACTCAAACCAGCTTTTTCCAGACCCCAGAACAAATTGTAGCCAGTAGCTCTGCTCTTTGTCAGGAGGCAATTGCAACCCATTTAGCCAGGATCTTGCCCTCTTTCCTTAGAAAACAACTTCTCTGAATAGGGATCCTGGCTCTCTTTTTACCCAGGGGGTAGAATACAGTCCCTAGTTCTCACCAAAAAGACCCCAACTATCCCAGGGTTTCCATTTTGTTTTTACCATTACCCATGTTATATCTGGGTCTCTGGATATCACACTTTCCTAACATCAGTAACTGAAATGTCTCACAGGCTGGGTGCTGTGGCTCATGCCTGTAATCCTAGCACTCTGGGAGGCTAAGGCAGGAGGACTGCTTGAGCTCAGGAGTTCAAGGCCAGCCTGAACAACAGTGAGACCCTGTCTCTACTAAAAATAGAACAATTAGCCAGGTATCGTGGCCTGCACCTGTAGTCCTAGCTACTCGGGAGGCTGAGGCAGGAGGATCACTTGAGCCCAGGAGTTTGAGGTTGCTGTGAGCTAGGCTGATGCCACAGCACTCTAACCCTGGGTGACAGAGTGAGACCCTGTCTCAAAAAAAAAAAGAAATGTCTCACAGTCTTTCCTCATTTTTTTTTTCCTCTTTAGCTAAATAAAGCAAAACAAATAGGCCCTGTCTCCATTGTCTGAGACCTCAGGCAATTAACCTTTTGAGGAGCTGCACACAGGTTAGAGATCTAGGAACCCACAAAGGTTACACTGAATTTAACCCCTTGCACAGGAAGTTAAAGCTAGGAAGCTTGGTTCCTATTTTGTGATCAGATACTGCTTTCCTTTGTTAGAGATCAACTTTCCTTCCTTTTAAGGCAAAGAGGCTCTTATACAATAGAATCATTAAAGCAATCCTGTTGACTACAGAGTAAAGTAGCTGTTCTTTATCTTGAATGTGGTGGCAGTTGCATGACTATATGGGTGTCAAAACATAAAACTATCTACAAAAATGGCTGATTTTTACTGTATACAAATTATACCTTGATTAAGAACACCAACAGTACGATTGGTCCGAGTGCAGTGGTGTTTACAACTAATTGATCACAACCAGTTACAGATTCCTTTGCTCCTTCTCCACTCCCACTGCTCCACTTGACCAGCCTTAAAATGAAAAAAAAAAAAAGAAAAAGAACACCAACAATAATCTGGTTTACTAACATGGAAAAATATGTAAAATTTAACACTAAGGGGGGATAGGAGAGGGTTGCATCTATAAAGTTTATGTGTACATATGAATAAGGAAAAGGAGGAGATCAGAATTTAAAACTGTATCCCATTGAATGAAGAGATAATTTTTGCCTTTTAAAAATTTCTTTGTAATTGCTGCTGTGAGTTTTGGAGCTGTAAATACTTTTTTTTTTTGGAGATAGGGTCTTACCCTGTCACCTGGGCTAAACTGCAGTGGCATCATCATAACTGACTGCAACCTCCAACTCCTCAGCTCCAGGGATCCTCCTGCCTCATCCTCCTGAGTAGCTAGGACTACTGGCATGCGCCCAGACACCCAGCTAAGTTTTGTATTTTTTGTAGAGATGGGGCCTGGCTCTTGCTCTGGCTGGTCTTGAACTCCTGGCTTCAAGCGATGGTCCTGCCTCAGCCTCCCAAACTGTTAGGATTACAGGCACTTAAAGATAAGGGTTTGTTATATTTATTAAAATGCATGGAGCTGTACACTTAAAATGAGTTTGCTTTAGGCATGTTATGTTGTATGTCAATTTAAACATTTCTTAAGAAAGCTTAAAAGTTCTGGGTAGTGGTCACAGGGTGTATTTCCAAATGAAAAAAAGTTCAGCTACTTAAAATTTGTGCAATCTACCGTAATTATACCTCAATAAAATAGCGCTGTGGTGGACTAGTGGTCAAGCCGCCCGCGATCTATTCGCCGGATTCACCCTAGAACAGGCCTCCAGGGCCGTACCCGACCCCTGCAGTACACGCTCCCGCGCGGCTTGAGGCGGGGGCGCCTGCAGGGGGCGTCCGAGTCTCGGGGGGGGGGTGCCATCCTGTGCAAACGCCCTCGGCTCTCGGGCACCCGCAGCCTTCCGGCCCACTGGGGAGGGTCGTGGGCGTCCCGGCCCCTCAACCCAGCAGCCCGCCAGGGAACTGCCGTCTCGAATGACCCTGCCACGGCCGCGCTAACGTCATCGCCTCCCCGCTTCGCGCGGCCGTTCCCTCCCCACCCTCTCTCCCGGCGTGCACCGCGGCGCTCGCTCCTCGCCCTCGGCTTCTGCCTGTCGCCACAAGATGGCGGACACAATGAGCCGGCGTCTCGCCGGTTGCCCCTGAGGCGGCTGAGGACGAACAGTCAGCTAGGCCCCACAGTCAAGGCAGAAGAGCGTCGCCCTAGCAGGAGGAAGAGGAGGAGGCGACCCAACTGTCGGCCGCCCTCCCGCCGGCCCGGCGCCAGCCCCGCTCGGGTTGGCCCCTCGGCAGCCCGCCCGCTCGCTCGCCGCCGGGCCCCGCCCCGGCCCTGCGCCGCCGCTGCCTCCAGCAGCCGCCGCCATGAAGCTGACCGACAGCGTGCTGCGGAGCTTCCGCGTCGCCAAGGTGTTCCGGGAGAACTCCGACAAGATTAACTGCTTCGATTTCAGCCCTAACGGCGAGACGGTTATCTCGAGCAGCGACGACGACTCCATCGTGCTCTATGACTGCCAGGAGGGCAAGTGAGTGCGGCGGAGGCCTTGGGCCCGGATTTGAGTCCCTTCCTCCCTCCGGTAGCCCACCACTGGCCCCGCGGTCCGCCCTCCGTCCCGACTTCAACCCCGACCTGTTTTGCACTGTCTCCTACCAGGGCTGCCTCCACCTCTCAGACGTCCAGGAGACCTTTTTTTTCCTTTTTTTTTAAAAATAATGATTTTCGTAATAATAATAGCATTATTGTTTCGTATGGCTTTGGTCTTCCCCAAAGCGCTTCTGCATCGTGCCAAACCCCACCTTGACCTTGACCTTTAAACGCCCTGACCACCCACCCTAGCCCCAGTCTGTAGCTTTTTCCGCTCCTCAGGCTTTCAAAGGTACTAGTCGGCTCTCAGTCGCGACGCAGGTCTGCAGGGGCTGTTCTCCTCATTCAACAGCGTCAACTCTCTGATCTGCTCTCTCCGCTATGACCTCGATTCAGGCCTGGCACTTCGCCCATCCCCTGCCCCTCAGCTTCCCGCGGCCTTTATGCCATCAGGCTGCGTAGGTTGCAGTTCTTAGCTGTCAGGATTGATTTGTTGTGCCTCTTCGAGCCCCCTGGCTTTTTCTTCCTTTTCCAAGCTTTTCTCTTACTCTCTCAGACTGGGTGCCCACGTTTATAGTGAACTTTTTAACAACATAAAAAACTTCCTTTTTGGTCGATACAAACGAACTTGACTGTCCCATCCCGACCTGAATGTGAGCTTCCGTTAAAACAAAGAAAGCATCGTAGAACAATTTCGGGTTTTCTCTTATACTTTTTTTTTTAATTACACTTTATGGTCCGCTTGGAATTCCAAGACTGATGAAACTTTTATGTTGCCTCAAGCCATTTGGAGACCCACCACACCTGCATCTCTTTGCAAAATCTAGGCACAGCATTTTGCCTTTTTCCCTGATGGCCTTGTCAGCCTTGCCTCATCCACCCCTGTGAACTTGCTCAGTGTCTTTGCTTAGTTGTGAGTTCCTTTAGAGACAAAACTGGTTCAGGTTAAATTTGATTTCCTCTCAGCAAGCAAGCTTGCTGAGGTTTAGTTTAATTGGGTGGCTACTGGTTTTGTCAGACTTCGTTTTGTTACCTAGTAACAGATCTTATTTTTTGAAATCTTAGGTTTTTCTCTACCTTTTCCAGCTGTTTATTTTGCCTTTTTTTTTTTTTAAACCTATGTCTCTTTTGGAGCGTGTCTCTTCATTTGTGAATTTGATTGTCTAAAGTAATGCTGTTTTGAATTGAGCTAGAATGGTATCCCAATTTTTTCCTACTGGGGCTATGAAAAAGTATTATGTAATTGGCTCTCAACTGTCTTCAGTGTGTGTAAGAGTGACCTACAGTGGTGGTTCAGGGGGAGAAGGAATTGTTAGTTGGAAGGTTACTTAGTTATTTGAGTCAGTGCTATTCATTTGGTAGATGGATTTCTGTCCAGGTCTGGTCACTTGGATGAGTTTAGAAGAGGGAGTAACCTTTAAAGCTGGGGTTGGGGTCAGGATTGAGGAGTCCTGGATTGTGGCATCCTGGAGTGAGAGGTAATTTGAATCTGGCTTGCTTAAAATATTTAGTGCTTGTGCACAGATTAGAAGAACCTCTCCCTGGAATGTGAGGATAGAGACGTATATCATTCAAAGGAAATGAAGGTTGTTGTGATAGCGTTTCTTCACGGTTTGTATCCAAATGTAGTATAATTTTGAAGGATGACAGTGACATGAAGTCCTGTCCTGTTAAAAGTAAAATGCCAGTTTTATGACATAATGCAGTTTATCAACTTGTGTAGCATTTTTGTATAATTACAAACTTACAGAAAGTTACAGCAGTGTTTCACAGAATTCCCCATATAATTCGACCATTGGTTACATTTTCCTCATTGGCTTTATCACTGTGTAGGTAAATGTTTATGTGCACTGTATGCATTTTTTTTTTTTTTACTGAACCATTAGAGAGTAAGTTGGAGATATCAAGCCCCTTTATCCCTAAACACTTCAACATGGATTTCCTAAGCACAGAGACATTCTTTTACATAACCACATCACAATTATCTAAATTAGGAAATTTAATATCAATACAATACTACAGGGCATGCTCTTTTGAATTTTCTCTAATCAATTAATTGACTTTGTTTCTTTGTGATCTGTGATGAGGGAGTGGCCCGGTATTTAGGAGACCTGGGTTCTAGTTTGGCCTTGTGACCAGGTATGTGACATTGATCAAATCCTTCTCTGGATATTAGATGACCTCTTTAGGCTTCATGATTCTAAGTGGTAATGTGAAACAAAACTTTGTCACTAGTGTTGCTCCATAAATTAATATAAATATATTGGAGACAGAAACATCTCAGGAGTTTTGCAGAGCTTTGCCCTGAAGGAATATGTGAACCTGTTAGTTTGCATATGGAAAGCTGTTTCACCTCAGGAGGGCATCTCTGAAAGACAGTAGGGCTGAATCCCACAAGGCCCTGCGTTTCTCAGACCTAAAGGTTTGGATTTGCTTTGTAAAAGCAAAGCAGATCTGTTAAAAACTACAGGATGAGAGCTGATCAAAGAGTGCCCACCCCATAAGCAATTAGCCTAAGGGTCAGTTCCTGCTTAAAACTCCAGACTACCTGTCTCCATTCATAATAACCTGATAAAGAAAATATGGAGCCAATATCTCTGTGTTTAACCCCTCTGTTAAGTGATAAATTTACCTTAGAACTTAGAAGTTAATGTTTGAAAGATTTTGTAACCATTTGTTCACCTAGATAGAATTAGTTAAGGGATCTGTAGAAGCCTTTTGAAAAACTGTTAAGAGGAACTACCTGCTGTTAGGTAAATCTGTTACCCCTGGCAACTGATCACTGTTACCTATAAATGACCATGTAAGACTTCATTCAAGGCCTCTGACATTGACGGAGAAATCCAGGCCCCCTGAGCACCCGCTTTGCCTATAATCTTTATAAATCTATAAAACTATGCCTTCATCTCTGTGTATTCTTTTATTTCCATTATTTTCCATTTTCTATTATTTTCATATCCCTTGCAACCCTACCAAAGGGACCGGTTTTTTGCAAGGAGTGTGGCTGCACTCCCAGCGCACTAGTGTAGGTCAAACCAATATCTGAAGAAATGCCTTCCTTAGAAGGCATGATATCTTTATTAGATAGTACTAATGTTAGGATTTGGAGTTTGAAAATGGCTAAAACAAGATTTTTTTATGCTTAGTCTTTTCCAGTTTACTGTTCAAACTTTTTTTAGTGGAGTTTATCCATTGAGTGATACTTCCACTTGGAAGGCTATAAAGGATATTGTTTGTGGTAGGAGATGCAAATTACTCAAAGGCTTTAATATTATTTTCTTTGTTAATACCTGATGACCAGAATCATAGTTTGAGGAGAAAAGCTTACCAAAATATTTGAAAAATGTTGTGCATGGACTTTGTAAAGACCCTTGAAATGGATGCAATACATTAGAATCTTGCTTTCAAACTAGGAAATGAAATGAGGTAATTGATTTCTTTTATTAGGAACAAATCTCAGGTTAGTGTTTTCAATAAATTTGAGGTAAATAGGCCATGTCTGTGTGAAACTACACCCTTTAACTCTTCAGGTTAAAGAAAAATTGGCTCTTCATAGTCTGTCTTTACTATTGTAGGTGGGGTGAAATACTGGTATAAACTTCTTCCACTGGTAGAAGCAAAGTCAACTATCTAGAAAGCAAGCGGACAGTCACATACTCAGGCTCACTTTCTCACTGGTTACCACACAGTAACCTCACAGCAGAACCCCAGATACCTTTTGCTGATCTTCTTAGGGGTGAAGTATTATTTCAGTAAAGGTAAGAATGTGGAAAAATCCAGTGCATTTGTAGTAAGAAGTCTTGTTTGGAAATAGATTTTATGTAGAGAAGCACTTAGACTTACTGATATTAACAAAAATTGAAAGTGCACGATTGACTTCTTAAGGCTGCCTGAGTCATCTGATTGTTTAGCATACAGATTCCAAGAGGATTTTACATTGAGAGGGTAAACTTTCCTTTTCATAAATTGGAGCTCTTAGTAAACATTGGTAGAGGATTTATGAAATCCTTCTAAGACCTAAATGTAGAACATTATGTTAAAGGCTTTCTTGTTTCTGACTTGATACATGTTGGAGAGTTATTCTAGCATTTGAATCTAGTTTTACAGAGACATTTAGGTGAAACTTTTTTTTTTTTTGTCTGACTTAAATGGTGTGTGACAAAGTTTTTGGTTAAAGATTTTGCTGAGATCAGTTTTAGCTTGATCTTCAAGGTTCTATAAGAGGAAGACATTTAAGGACCTTCAACAAATGGATTGGTAACATCTAGTTTGAAAATGTGTGATTTTACATTAAAATAAAAACAAAAGAGCCATTGATTACTTTTGCTGGGGAGAGTTAGGCTTGCCTTCTAAAAGGCAAATGCTTTGGATCTATAGAACAGGGAGGTTGGATATCTTCTGCAAGGGCTGATTATATTAGGAAAGGCAAGCAGTTTTGCATCTGGTTTCAGTTTTGATAAATCACTGCCTTCTTGAAGAAAGAGCTGCTTTCTAAGTGAATGCCTTAAGAAAAGTTCTGGCATCTTGAGTCTGACATATTTTTACCCCTCATCGTTGTAAGTTATGACTTGTTTTGTATGCTTTTCTTCCCAAATAGATATATGGTCATGTGTTACTTAACCATAGGGATTGTTAAGTGTTTTTGTCATTTTGCCAACATTATAGACTGTATTTATACAAACTTAGATGGTATAGCCTACTACACACCTAGGCTATATGATATGATATTACTCCTTGGCTACAAACCTGTGCAGTATGTGACTGTACTGAATACTGTAGGCAATCGTGACACAGTGGTATTTGTGTATCTAAACAAAGAAAAAGTTTTATACAGTAAAAATAACGTGTAAAAGGTAGATAATGCCCTGTGCACCTGTTTAGGGTAGCTCTATTTTAATCTTATGAGACCACCATCGTATATGCAGTCCCTCATTGATTGAAATGTCATTATATGGCACATGACTGTTTTTTCCTTAAAAGCTTACTTTTGAACATTGTAGTAAATCGAGTCCCCGGACTTACTTCTACTTCCTACCTAACCTTGGCATTAGGTGTTCCGAGGTGAAAGTCTTCTTTACATGGCCGTTCCACTTGATTGGTTATTGTTTTCTCCCTTTTGGAAGAAATTCTGTTTCTTTCCAGGGTTAGAACTTACCAAGAATCCTTACCTTTGCCACATCATTCAAGTGCTTCTCTTCATTTTTTTTTTTCTTTGCCATTCCTCTCTCAAGTGCTTCTCTTTATATGGAGATCACAGATTTTTTAGGTGAAACTTTTTTTTTTGGTCTGACTTCAGTGGTGTGTGACAAAGTTTTTGGTTAAAGATTTTGCTGAGATCAGTTTTAGCTTGATCTTCAAGGTTCTATAAGAGGAAGACATTTAAGGACCTTCAGCAAATGGATTGGTAACATCTAGTTTGAAAATGTGTGATTTTACATTAAAATAAAAACAAAAGAGCCATTGATTACTTTTGCTGGGGAGAGTTAGGCTTGCCTTCTAAAAGGTAAATGCTTTGGATCTGTAGAAAATTTTGATGGTTTTCTTTTCTCTGTCCATTTCCTCATCAGACCAAAGAGAACCCTGTACAGTAAGAAATATGGCGTGGACCTCATCAGATACACTCATGCAGCAAACACAGTTGTTTACAGCTCTAACAAAATAGATGGTAAGCAAGCCTTTTTAGGATGTTATGGTCATGGTTTCCTTTGTTAAATAGTTCATGGAATCTTTGTGACTACTTCTGTTTTATTATAGTTACTTTAGTTTAAATATTTTCCTGTGATGTTAGCAATGCTAATTATATTGTTGTAACTGAAAGAATGCTGGAAGCAAGCCTTTAGCACTTTGGAAGGACTTGAAACTGAGTGTAAAATGTCTCCAGTTTAGAGTGGGGAGTGGGAAGAGGAAGCAACTAATTGTATTTATGGTTTGTACTTCTTTAAACTTAAAAGAATACTTTTAGAGCAAATAAAGGGAAAGAATACTTGACACACAAGTAAACAATAGGACCTTGCATTCAAAATATATAGATTTGAGAAAAGTTTTCACAAATGCATGAGCTATGATAGTTTAAGGAAAGTTAGAAGAGTTTTTGGTGTTTGCCCAACCTTTTATGGTCTGTGTCATAAAGTATACTAACTGTAAGTCATCTTTGATTCCAGGAACATTTTTTGATCTGAATTTTATCCCTTTTCCCTTTGAAATACAACTAATACCTTTGAAGTGTAGAGTTATTTTTTTTAGAAATTAAACTTCTTAATTTCTTTCTATAATAAGTGGTCTCTTTTTTTACCTGCAATTCCCCTGGGGTAAGCCCTTCTAAGTTGATAGATAATTGAGCTGTAACCTTTCTTTTCTTTTAAACTTCTGTACTATTAAGTAACACTTATTTTCGATGTGGAATTTTTTTTTTTTTAACTTATGGCTTATTGATCATTTGACTTTTTGCAGTAAGATTTTTCTAATGTCATTCAACAAGAATTGGCTCAGACTGCTATTTTGGCCTTGCCTATCTCAGAGCAGATGGGCAAAAGTCCCCCTTTTTTTTTTTTTTTAATGAACCTTTTCTGCCTATACTGGATTTTTAGTTAAGTATATCATTTCTACTTTTCATGCCTCTATTTCAGAAGTGGTTTTCTAAGTAAGCAGTGCAGTTGATGCTTTTGGACAAGAATATAAAAACATTAGGATCCTGAGGAAACATGTCTATGTGATCATCTGAATGACTGGTATATTTCTTCTATTGGGCTGTTTCTCTGAGTGATTAAATGAGGATTCTCGAAATGTGGTGCAAGATGAGGCAAATGTGTGGCACTTGCAGCTTTGCTGCCAGGCCTCTGCTGTGAGGATGTTGCCTTTCCTGTCTCGAGTGCATCCTGAAGAGTTCCTCCAGCGCTCCGTTTCCTTTGCCTGATTCCAGGCTGAGGTAGTAGTTTGTACAGTTTGAGGGTCTACGATACCACCCGGTACAGGAGATAACTGTACAGGCCACTGCCTTGCCAGGAACAGCGCGCCAGCTACTGAGTGGGGTGGAGAGGATGGCGTCGCCCTGCTCATCTCTGGGAAACCAGGTAATGGGGAAGAAGTCTGTCTTCTTAGGGCAGGTGAGTAATGCTTAGCACCAGAACAACCAGGAATACTTTGTAGTTGTCATTCAAGAAGTTTGAAGATGTTTTCAAGGAAAACCATGTAGAGTTCAGTTATGGAACATAGAATACCCTTTTCCTCCTCCCAGATTAAATACCTTCTTATTAGAAAGCACCTTTGGAAGACTTGGTGCTTTCAACCTCTTTATTCCTGTGTGCTGTGTGCCTTCAGAATGTTCTTTCTGTGCTTTTCTTTCTGCGTTTCTACACCATTTCCTATTACCTGTTTCTCAACAATAATTTTTCCTTATTCCTATTCTTTTTAGGGGCATAGTAGTTTTCTACTTTCCAGTTCTATTCTTTATGGCACTTCATTTCCCTCCTACCCCCATCCTGTTTGTTTACTTTTTCAAATTTGGTTTTTAAGAGTGTTTTATTTTCCTCAAGAACAAATTTCTGTAATTATTCCTTTCTTTAACATTGTCAAAATCTCACTGCTATGACTTACTGGTATATGAGTTTGACTTTTTAAATGTCTTAAGATCTTTTAACCCAAATCTCAACATTACTTCTCTTTCCATTTTGTTTAGTTCCAAGGTAAATTGTGTATCCACTTGAACATCCAAATGGGTCAGGGTTGGATTAGTACAGTTGGAGAGAATCCTGGACAAATTTGCTGCCAGGGTCCAGCCTGATCTTTAGCTTAGCGTGGCTGCTTACCTCTTTGAGCCTGTCTCCTCAGCAGCCACACATTTTTCTTTAAGGTTTGCCATTCTGTGGGCACTAGACCAATGTGTGAAACTATTGGCTTTTTTGTTTTGTTTGTTTGTTTTTGTTTTGATTTTGGCTAGAGTACATTTGCAAGGCAAGTTGCATTTTAATTATGAAGAAGTCAAAGATTGGTAGTAAAACAATGATTTCAAACATTGTTTTCTATGTTGTCAACTTAGGGACTCTACTTTTGAGCTATGTGAAATCTACATACTAACTCTTCAGCTGTAGAGAGGAATTATTCACCATTATTTATTCACACCTTGCTTGTGTTATAGAATACAGTGAGTTCTTTGACCTTGTCGTTTCAAGATGAAGATGCAAAGTAAATTCCTTTTAAGTAGTACAGTATCATCATACCTTATTTGTCTTCTTACAGATACTATTCGTTACCTGTCCTTGCATGACAACAAATACATCAGATACTTTCCTGGACATAGCAAAAGGTAAGACCCAAGTGTTGTAGAAGAAGATAATTCTTTTATCCCTGAGGTTACCCAGAGAATAGAAGAGTGGAGACATTGTATTAGTGAACTAAAACTACTTCCTTAATGCCGTTTGGCATTCCTCTTCATCTTTTCTTGTTAACCCTTCTTAAATAGTCTCTTGATTTACAGAAGTTATGGAAGCAAGGGTAGTACTTCAGAGATAAACTGAAATCTCAGTTAAAATATAATTAGAAAAAAATGTTGATTAAAGATATTCAGTGAAAGCCTATGTGTTAATAGTAAAAATTACATTTGGCATTTAGGTACACCAAATCTTAGATATCCCTTAATAAAAGGACCATTTGTGTTTATGAGGCCTTCCAATATCCGTGTCCCCCATTTCAGCATGCTTCTACATAAAAACGTTCTATTTGAAGATCTTAATTTGGATGCAAAAGAAAAAAAAAGTCCTTTGTTGCTTTTACAGTTAAGAAGTTCATCTCTTTATTTCTATACTGTAATGCAGGTTGCTTCTTTCTGATCCTCATTCCACTGTCTCCAATTTTTTGTCTCCATTTTTCAGGTTTTGGTTGAATGTTAAACACATTTTCCTTCCCCTTGGATAATGTTTTAATCACTTAAGGTATTTCATCCTGCTTTCTTTCTCAAATGTTCACTACAGTAATCCAGGACAATTAAGAGTGATATGGAGATGGCCTGAGATCCTTGTTACAAGTTGCACTTCTGATTGGGCAGGACATTTCTATGTTGCTGAAAATATGAGGTGGCAGCTATTGGTTCCTGTGTAGTTTCAGACAAAGGATGTCTTATAGATGTTTTTGCTTGTTTATATTCAAATTAATGTTCACAAAGGTACTATTTATAATTAAGAGCTGATGCAGTTATTCAACCTCTTGAGGTCCTAATTCTTTGTAGATAATATTGTCCTTTCTTTTTTTTTTTTTTTTTTTTTTTGAGACAGTCTGGCTCTGTGTCCCTGGCTAGAGTGCCGTGGCGTCAGCCTTGCTCACAGCAACCTCAAACTCCTGGGCTGAAGAGATCCTCCTGCCTCAGCCTCCCGAGTAGCTGGGACTACAGGCATGCGCCACCATGCCCAGCTAATTTTTTCTATATGTATATATTTTTAGTTGTCCAGATAATTTCTTTCTATTTTTAGTAGAGACGGGGTCTCGCTCTTTCTCAGGCTGGTCTCGAACTCCTGACCTTGAGCGATCCACCCACCTCGGCCTCCCAGAGTGCTAGGATTACAGGTGTGAGTCGCACGCCGGCCTGTCCTTCCTTTTTTGAGAAAATCAAGACTATCCAAAATCTTTGAATTCTTTTGAACTTCTATCCCTTCCACCTAAATTGCTCTCTTCCTTGGAACCCTTTCCTTGAGGAAGTAGTGTCCTTTCTTCTTTGACAGACCAACCTTTCTCCTCACGTATGTTTCCATCTCCTTATTTGGCCTTTTTCTTGCTGCCTACAAATTTACTTGGTCATTCTTGTCTTGAATATTTATTGACTGTATCATCTACTCATTTTCACTATCAAAAGAATAATCTGGACATTTCGCTCTCTACCTCATGTATATTTACTGTTTAAATCACTTTTGCTACAAGTACTGGTACTACAAGTACCAGAATCATCTATAGGGCTTTATCCAAGCCTTTTTCCTTCCCTTTCCCTGCTGCCTCTGGTTACAATCCATTGCTTTGGGCTTTTCTTGGTGCTCAGCCTCTTAGTAAAATTTTTTCCAGGGGCAGTTGTCTTTTCTCCTTTTGGTCCTGTTTCTACTATTCTCAGCCTCTCTGTTTTGACTGTAAAATAAACAAAGATTCTACCAAAACTTCCCCCTTTATTATTTTCTCAACTATCTCCATCACTAATTTCATTCATCTTTACTCAGATGGCTTCTCAAATCAGTATTTTCAGCCCATGTCTGTCATGAATTTCAGACTCAGCTTTCACATACAAGTTTTATACACATCTATATAGACGTCTCTTCCATGCCCCTGCTGTACAGATATGATACTCTGTGATTGTTACATTCCTTGGGCTAGCTCCTTTCTGTATTCCTCATTTTTCTTTGTCTCTATCCCTTCCAAGTCTCCCAACTCAAAGTGCCTGTTGTCAATTCACTCCTTTTACCCTGCCATCATATCTAGTGAGTTGTTAAACCCTATTGATTCTACCTAGGTTTAACCTGATGTGTCAGTTTCTTCTGTACTTTCTCCTTGGCTTCTTTCCTAGCTTATGCCCTTTCAAGTGAATTATTATCAAATCCTAATTAATCACCCCATCTTTCAACATCCTGCTGCAGCATCCAATATTACAATTCTAACTGCTTCACAACCTCCCTTAATGGTTCTCCACGTCTCCCTGCTCTTTCCCCTTGGAGTCAGGTTCTACCACTTCTGGCTCTGACCCATTTTCCCAGCATTTTCTCTCGCCACTCCAGTTAGGTGAACTTTGGGCTGTTTCCTAAACATGGACCTCATGCCTTCTTGTCTGGTACCTTTCGGAAAGGTGTCTGCCTTTGAAACCTTGTCCACCACAAATGTTGCTTCTTCCAGAAAGCCTTTCTTGGTTCTCTTTTGGAGTTGTATGAACGAGACAGTTAAGCTTCCTTAGGGTCAGGATGTTGCTTCTCTTTATGTTCCCTGTACTTCTCAGCTTAGAGCCTTGTACCAGGATAGACCTTCTCTGAGCTCTTGAGCTGAATGCCGTAGCATGAAATTACATGTACACAAGCTTTCTGCTCACTCTGTTTTATTTTTTAAATTTTTAAGTTGAGGAGCTAGTACAAATGTTAGTTGAGTTATAAGTATGGTACCCAGACCAACAGCCTCACCATACCTGGTAACTTGTTAGAAACTCAGATTCACAGACCCCAGTTCAGACCTACTAGATTAAAAGCTCTGGGAGCAGATCCCAGCAATCTGTTTTAACCCACCCTCCAAGTGATGCTGATGCCACTCAGGTTTCAGAACATTGGTATAGTCCACAAATGTCTTGTTAAGCAATTGCACTTTCTTTTTTCAAATTGGTGTATAGTTCACGTACCATAAATTGTCCCTTTTAAAATATACAACTCAGTGTTTTTTACTATATTCACAGAGTTGGGCAACCATAACCACTATCTAATTTCAGAACATTTTCATCAATACAAAGAGAAACCTTGTGGCCATTAGCAGTCACTCCCTTAGCCCTTGACAATCACTAATCCACTTTCTCTGTGCATAGAGTTCCCTATTCCAGACATTTTGTATAAACAGCTTTTGTGTCTGGCTTCTTTTACTTAGCATGGTGTTTCCAGGGTTCATCCATGTTGTCATATGAATCATACTTAGTCCCTTTTTATTGCCAAATAATATTTCATTGTTTGGATGTACCACATTTTGTTTATTCTTTAGTTAATGGACATTTGGGTTGTTTGCACTTTTTGGCTATTATGAATAATGCTGCTATGAACATATGTATACAATTTTATGTGGATATATATTTTTAGTTCTCTTGGGTATATACCTAGGAGTGGAATTTCTGGATCATATGGTAACTATCTTTTTGGAAAAACTTTTCCAGAGCAACTGTACCATTTTTTTCATTTCCACCAGCAATGTAGAAGGGTTCCAATTTCTCCACATCCTCACCAACACTTATTATCACCTCTCTTTTTTATTAACAGTTGTGGCTAGTGGGTGTGAAGTCGTATTTCATTGTGTTTTTGATTTGCATTGGAGTCATACATTTTTTATGCTGTAATTTTAAGTTGCTTTATTCATTATACTAGTTGTCTTTGGTTATTTCAGGCATGCTTGTGTATGTGTGTTTTAGTGTGTTTCTTAAAATGGCAATTTTGGGAGAACAGGTATATATAGATAGAGTTGTTTACAGTTCACATCCAATTTTTGCTAATGTTTTGCTTCAACTCCTGTTTATCTTGATGCATTTGCAGGGTGGTGGCCTTGTCCATGTCACCTGTGGATGACACTTTCATTTCTGGGTCTCTTGATAAGACCATTCGACTCTGGGATCTCCGGTCTCCTAACTGCCAGGTAATGGTACTTCAGAGTTGTGTCTTTGAGCTTTTTCTGTGGTAGGCATTATCATCAACTCTACCTCTCAAGGAAGGTTGAAAGCAGTGGTTCCATTCTGGGATCCCAGAGTCTTTTTTAAACTTTGGAGAAAACCTATTTTCCTGGTAGGAAAGCAAATACCCTAGTCTAATGCACATTGCATTATACCCTACAACTTAGTTTTTTTTGTTTGTTTGTTTGTTTGTTTTTTTGAGACAGAGTCTTACTCTGTTGCCCTGGCTAGAGTGCCGTAGCGTCAGCCTAGCTCACAGCAACCTCAGACTCCTGGGCTCAAGCAATCCTCCTGCCTCAGCCTCCCAAGTAGCTGGGACTACAGGCATGTGCCACCATGACCGGCTAATTTTTTCTGTATATTTTTAGTTATCCAGATAATTTCTTTCTATTTTTTTTTTTTTTTTCAGTAGAGATGGGGTCTTGCTCTTGCTCAGGCTGGTCTTGAACTCCTGAGCTCACACAATCTGCCCACCTCGGCCTCCCAGAGTGCTAGGAGTGACTTAGTGTTTTAAAAACGGTGTTCCTAGAGCCTTTGAGCTACAGCTTTTAGCTTCAAGGAATTTGTTTTTACTTGAACTCTGTCTGTAATATTGTACAGTTAAGGTTGATCAGAAATCTGTTGTCTATAGACCTTTTAAAAGCTTCATTTTATTTATTTTTATGTTTGTTTTTTTCTGTTTTGTAGGTAGGCTGGTATTTGTTTATATGCCTTAGTTTTCTTTGGGAAAAGTAAATTATGTAGTGGTAGGGTCCTGGATTCATTAACTCTTTGTCTTATTTCTTTTCTTTTAGGGCCTCATGCATCTTCAGGGCAAGCCAGTTTGTTCTTTTGATCCAGAAGGGTTAATTTTTGCTGCAGGTGTCAATTCTGAAATGGTCAAACTTTATGACCTTCGTTCTTTTGATAAGGTAAATCTTTGAATCTTTGAGCTATCTAAATATCATAAAAGTTTTAAGGGTGAGGTAGACATTTTAAGAGCCTTTTTCCTACAATAACTAAGTGTGTGGTAGATATTACTGAGTGTCAGAGCAGTTGTTCATCCTCTGCTTTCCCTAGTCAGAAAGGAATCTAAAAGGTTAGAATGGAAGTTGGCTCTAAGAGATAGAATTATTAATGTGCCTTGGGCCTGGGGCTGCTATTTTTTTTTTTATCATTTGCAGGGGCCATTTGCAACCTTTAAGATGCAATATGATCGGACTTGTGAATGGACAGGACTTAAGTTCAGTAATGATGGCAAGCTCATCCTCATCTCCACCAATGGCAGCTTCATTCGTCTTATCGATGCATTCAAGGGAGTGGTGATGCATACGTTTGGGGTGAGCCAAGAGCCTTTAAGCACGGCTGTTTCCACGTGCATACTTTCTGGGCTGAGAATTGTGTTAGCTGGTTAGTACAGGCCAGCAGTTATCCTCGACTCAACTGATCAAGGCATGAACTTGAATTTTCTTCGTGTTCATGAACTTATTTCCCTTGGGTTCTGTAGACACTCACTTTTCACCAAGTGACACAAGTTTGGTGTTTAGTGATAAAATAATTCCTAATAATAAACAGTTTTCTTGTCCCCTTGAATATGGAATTGGGGGTAGAGGTGGATTATGAAGGGTGGCAGCCACTTTTGAAACCTTGATGGCATAGTACATAACAAGGAAACAGTTTCATGGAAAGGAAGGTCATGCATGTGCTGGGTTGGTGTTTCTAGGAAATTGTTTTTGTTTTTATTAATGGCCCTGTAACAACAAGAGAACCACTCTGTTTCGTTTTAGGGTTATGCCAACAGCAAAGCTGTCACACTGGAGGCTTCATTTACTCCAGACTCTCAATTTATTATGATCGGTGAGCTTCCTTTATCTCCCTTGGGGTTATTTCTCTGGTACTGTGCATTTGTTTGTTTAAATTAGAACTAAGATATTATCTGTTTGATATTCTCATATTTCTGTATAGCACATTATGCCAAGGGTATAGCATCTTTAAACCGTCCTGACTTTGGAGTTCTTTACTGGGAACTGGCATTAATGTTGGTCTTTTTGGACCAACATTAGAGTTTAACTCTGCAAGCACTACCTTGTTAGTAATACTAACGTCCTGATATAATCCTCCATTCTTTCATCTTTGTGGCTACATGTTGGTAAGGTAATGGTATTCAACCCCTTTTTTAGACAAGAAAACTAAAGTTAGAGGGGAAGTGATATGCCTGTGAGAACATAACCAGGGTCAAGATCAATTTTCAAAGTGTCCTCCTTTCACTGCCTCTTCTCCCTCTAAATTTCTGCAGAGGGCTGGGTCCTGAAGCTTAGCTTATATCAAGGCTTCAATTCATATCTCCTTTACATTTTCTCTGTATTATGCCTTGAACTGTTACATTTTCCTTGAATATTCTCTTTAGGTTCAGAGGATGGCAAGATCCATGTTTGGAATGGAGAGAGTGGTATAAAAGTAGCTGTGTTAGATGGTAAACACACCGGCCCCATTACCTGTTTGCAGTTCAACCCCAAGTTCATGACCTTTGCCAGCGCATGTTCCAACATGGTATGTGAACTAGAGGTGTCCTCTACCTAGGGGCCCTTTCTATTTGGGGTGGTGGGTGCCTCAATAAGCACAGCCAGCTGTGTTCTATATAGGTACATTACAAGCACTCCAGTTAATGTTTCTGAACTCTGGTGGCTTCTCTCTTTTACCTCATATGATCTCTGGTTATGCTGGTCTTGCACTTTTATTTTTCTTCCCTCTTCCCAGAGTTGATCTAGGGTCACCTCAGACCTCCAAGGAGGCCAGTTTTTACTGTTTGAGCCTGGTTTTAGGCTCAAACTGCCTTGGCTGTACTTAACAGTTGTTTGCTCCTTAGAATACTCTGCACCGGTCTTTTGTGGCTACAGCCTTTTAGTTTTCCATTCCTCTTGGTTTATGCTGAATTTCCAGAAATTCTTACAGTTAATCATAACTTACCACTTAGAATTAACTCCAGGCCCATATCTCTTTCTAGATAGCATTAGCAGAATAAAGGATCAGTGAGTCTCAGCCTCCAGTTTCCTCTTAGGATTTCCTAAACCAACCTGGGTATTTGGGAATGAGGTATTTCATTAGAAGCCTACCCAGAGCACATTGCCCCTTCTCTTTTTTAAACCAAGAAAATAATGTCAGAAAAAATACAACAAAACCATTCAGTCCCTCTCATTTTTTATGGCTCAGGAAGGAGAGGGCCTATTAGAAGTTACCTGGTGGATTAGCAATGAGGCCAGGTTACCCAGACCATCCACTTCCCACGTAGCTCTTCTTTTTTTCCTTAAAAAACTGATCTGGTATGGTGGAAGGTGGACAATGAGTGTTGGAGGGAAACAGAACAGAACCAGCTTACTTTCACGTAAAGGGGAGAGTGTTTCTGTCGCTATAGAGCTGGTCCTAGAGTGTTCTGCTAGAGCTGGTTGGTCAGGAGGGAGGGCCACAAGAGCCATTAACTCCTCCACCACTGGGGCTGGGCAGCTTGACGCTGTGGGGTGGGGTATGAAGAGCCCTCGGTAGTGAGGGAATGCTTGGCTTTTTAAAGTTGATTTGTGTTCTCCTTCCAGGCCTTCTGGTTGCCCACCATTGATGACTGACCCTGATGCTGCTCGGCTATTTCTGTACAGTGAAGGCGGCCAGTAGGAGAAAACTCAGAGGGGACTGAGATAATATAACAGTGGGATTGGATCATTTGACTGGGCTGGAGAACATCCTTTCACATGGCCTTCCCATCGATGTGCTGTACATCTGCGCAAAAGAAAAAAATGACTTTGCTGAGCTTCTTCAAAAGGACTCTTGGTGCAGCAGACTCAGTTGGGACTTAGCTTTCTAGCTGTCACTGCACCAAGCTCCTCCAGAGGAGTGACCAGACTCGTGATTAGGGTATAGTGGGGCTCTCAAGACACCTTCAATTTTGAATGTATTTGCTGCTGAAGAGCCAGTGAAGTCGTCAGTTCTGCACATCTCTTCTCCCACCCCCATAATGCATGGGAAGCCACAGTCTTGGTTTTGGGATGCTGGGGCAGCTCAGTGCTCCCTGCCTTTACCCTGCATGTCTTGTTACTGGGTCTCCCTGTGTAATTGTGGCATTATTCCACAGCCATCATGTTTCTTAGGTGCCAAACATTTACAGAAATAAGTCTTCACATATTTTGGGGTCAAAGAAAGGGACAGATACAGAAGGACCTTGGCTGTGCAGTTAGTTGTGTGAGGGTAGGTGTTCTGGGCAGGTCTTGGGCTCTAGGTACTAGGTGGGAAAAGGCCCAAGAGCCTGAAAGGGAGGAAGAGGGTAGCAGGTGTGTTCTGGTGCAGTACCCTGTCATCAAGACAAACCGTGGTCCTCCTGGATGCCTACTGAGTTTGGTTTGTACAAAAGCAAGGTGGGAGCCTATTTTTGTACATGAGATACATCACGCTTTCCTGTGGGCCAGTATTGTGAAGTGAGTCTGAGTTGTTTACACTGATGCCTTCCCTGCCGACCACAAATTGTGTACATAGTCTCCAGATGATACCACCCCTCTCCCCAGCTCCCAACCAGGAGCTGGTTCTAGGCCTGTGTTATATGTTATATTTAGCCTTTTTATATATGACCTTTGATTTCTGTTGTTTGTATTTTAGCAGTGTGTGCACCTGCGTTTAAATATATCTGTGCATACATATATGCATATACGTGTATGTATGCATATATATATATATATACACACACACACACACATCTCATTTGTAGTTTCTGAGAATTAAGCTGAAGGAGTTAAGAGTCCTACAGCCTGGGAGAAAGACTGCATCCTTACTAATAGTGTTTGCCACAAGTGTTAGTGAGTCTTCCCTATTGCCATTTGCCCTTCGGGAGACTGAATGAAGCAAAGCTTCTAGTGTTTGCTGTTTCCATGGCAGCTAAGTGAGGATCTTGGGATGATTCCGTTCCTCAAGCCGCACTTTGGGGCCCTCTCTGCAGTATTAGCCCCGTTTTTGCCCAGTGATGCTTTGTCTGCTCCTGTTAATGTGTGTGACAGTCATTCTTGCATGACTTCTGTGTCTGGCTTGCGGCATTTGGGATAGGATGCTTGAACCAGAGCATTTTTGGCTTGTCTGAGGCTTCTTTGCCAATTACAGATCACTCCCATTTACCTGATATGTCTGCTTTCTTGCTGCTTTTCCTTGCTTTCTCTTAGGGGAGGAAGGGGCTCTAGCCAGGCCCAGGTTAAAATGAGTTGCAGTGGGCCTATGGCCTTTTCCTCTGCATGGCCTTCTTAGAGCATACCAAGTGGCATGTATTTTACTAAGTTCCCAAACAACATTTACGCAGGTAACACTCCCTGCAGATACATAAACTGAGGCTCAACAAGGTTATGACTTACCCAAGAATATATAGCTGCTAGGAAGTAAATCAGGCCATCACTGCTTCTGTTTAGCAGCAGGAATAGGCTATGAATTGCTAGCACTTTCTTTTTTTAAGCAATTACTTTTTGACTTGTTCCTCAAACCGAAAGTGCAAGAAGTATACAACTTTCCCAAATGTAGACTAGAATCTGCAGCTGCCACGATGCCACCTGCTGTGTAGCTCTGCCTTCCCAGAGTGGAGGGACTTAAGAAATCAAATGATCTGAGCTATTACTGCCCACCTCTGGCTTTTCAGGGCAGAAAATTCATGAGAAGAGTAATTGTTCAGAGAATGCTTGGAACTGTGGGTTAACAAGACAGGCTGCATAACTTGACATATCTGCAACCAGAGCAGCCACCAACCCTGACTTGCCCAGCAGCAGGAAGATGATTTGTATTTGAGTTTCTGTGTGTCCAACTAAGCATGCCTCCTCATGGCCTCTATTTCTGGGCCCTGCGGCTGCAAAGTTGGCTCCTGAGTTGGGAGGAAAGGTAAAAGATGCAGTTAGAAGTGACTGGAGAGGATGTGGTGGGAGGGGATAAGGCAGAAGAGAGGCTGAGAGCTGAGCTGCACAGGTGCCCTCAGAAGGGGCCAGAGGTACTCAAGCTGTCCTGGAGGGAGGGGCTGCTCACCACCTTAAGAGTCAGGGCCAAAGCCACTGATTCATATTTGACAGCAACACTGCACTGCTTAACCACCAGAGGGATTTGTTTTTTTTTTTTCATTGACTGTTGCAATTATAATTACTGCTTA
The DNA here is from genome assembly GCA_963575035.1 of Avahi laniger. Classification (NCBI taxonomy): domain Eukaryota; kingdom Metazoa; phylum Chordata; class Mammalia; order Primates; family Indriidae; genus Avahi; species Avahi laniger. Next base: position 46,242 of record CAUYSK010045131.1, on the reverse strand, counting down.
TTAAGGAAAATTTGGGAATTTTATGAAGAATCACCCAACTGCTACCATTGTTAATCTTTTGGTGTTAAATGTTCCTCTAGACATTTCTGTGTGTAGATTTTTGGTGTGTTTACACAGTTGTTATTCTACTGTATATACAATTTTATGTCCCTTTTGTACTTAACATATAAACATTTTTTCCATGTTAATAGTCTTAAACAGAATTTTATGGCTACAGCCTCTTCCATTGAGTTTCTGTAGCATTGTTTGCCTGGTTTTCAGAGTTGGAGGGAGAGTTGGGTTGTCTCCTGTTCTAGCTCACACTGGAGCTGACTATAATGCTGGGTGGATTGTTGGGCTCCCTGGGACTGCCCCCTGGTAACTAAGTCCCGTGGGCTGATGGAAGGAACCACTACCCAACCCTCAACCCTAGCCTCTAACAAACAGCCATAAGGCCAGAAATGAGTGGGTAAGGCAAGCCCAAGCCAGACTTGATCTTCAAAGACTGTATTTGGCACTCACCTCAGGCTGCCTAGCATCCCCCATTGTTTTACCTCTAACCCTTGATCAGATTGGCATCTTCTAGTTGGAATAAGTTTCATCTTGCCAGGCCCTGGTTTCTGGAGGACAAGGACAGGGGGGCCTCTTTGAGGCTCCTGTACCAAGTCTGGCAGAAAGCCTGTCCAATTGCTTGGTAACCCACTGCTTGGTAACTCCCGGAGCCTGCTGCTCTAGCTCAACAAGAGCTAGAGCTGCAGGACCTGCTTCTTGCCCCTTGCCTGGCTCTCTTTGAACCAGAGAAGAAAACCATGGGCCTGCCACATTGCCCGTGGTCATTGAAGGTTGGCCAAGGACTCTGTGATTGGCAGAGGGAACATTCTGGCTTGTGTGGTAGGCCAAGCATAGGATCTCCTGAAAGACTACTCAAGGAGGAGACCCCCTCATGGCCTGGTGGGAGGACTGCTGCAGCGTTTGGCTCTACTAGGAGACATGAACAAGTAGGTCAACATGGCTTCCCTTGCAGCAGCCACACCTCTCTGGATTGCTTGGAACTGAGACCCACTGTACCTACTCCCCAAGCCCCCCACCTTGTGAGGAACAAGAGCAAGCTGTGGGGGCGAGCAGGCTCAGCAGTTGATGTTGGTAAGAGAAGCAAGCACAGGGGATGCTGCCCACACTCTTACTTTGCTCAGGCAGGAGGGGGAGGTCAGTGCTGAGGAAAGAGGAAGTGAAACTCCTACAGGCTGGGAGGGCAGCACTCCTGCACTTGCCTGCTTCCTGACTGGAAGAGCCCTGGAGAGGATACCCAGAGCTTCCAGGGCCAACTAACTTGACAGGGCCTAGGTGTAGACAGGTTCATGCCTGAAAGTCTGATGCCATGGAATATAGCTATGTGAAAAAATGGGAAATGTCTCCGGTTGCAGTTTTTTCTATCTTCCTTGGAGAACATACAGGAAATGAAATCTATAATGAGTAAGTGGGCAGGAAAGGGGGTCTGAGAGCCTCTCAGATTAGTTAAATACACAAGTTTTACCATCGACTCTAGGACCCACGGGATCTTCTTTCCGGGCTGTAATTTAGGGCTGAGTTGCCCGGTAAGAATTCACCTCAATTGTAAACTAAAGTAGGAGTGATTCAGGGAAGAGTCAGGTCAAGCTGAGGTTATGAAGGTGTTTTACCTTGTAATTCAACAAATACTTCTGAGCACTTGAGCCTTGGTAAGTTCCAGGTGACAACCATGTTGTAGAGAGGATAAACTAAGCTGTTCATCAAACAGCAAGCCCTACGGCCCTAATTAACTCGTCTCCAGCCAAATCTAGCTTTACAGAAATTTGCATTCAAGAGAGTAAAAAGGAAGCAGGGCGGTGGCTCATGTCTCTAACCCCAGCACTTTGGGTTGCTGAGGTGGGAGGATCACTTAAGGCCAGGAGTTTGAGACCCGACTGGGCAGCATGGCAAGCCCCCTCCCCCACCCCCCGCGTCTCTAGAAAAAATTAGCCGGGTGTCATGGCACACGCCTGTAGTCCTGGCTACTCAGGAGGCTGAGGCAGGAGGATCCCTTGAGCCCAGGAATTTGAGGCTACAGTGAGCTATGATGACACCACTGTACTCTAGCCTAGGCAACAGAGCGAGATCCTGTCTCTAAACAAATAACAACAAAAAAACAAAGTAAGTGAAAAGGCAACCCTCCTGGTATCTCAAGCCCAGAGCTCACAAGTGGTAGTAGAGACCTACTTTCTGTTCTCTGGGCAAAAATTCTCTGGGGATCACCCAAGCTGAGAACTAGGAAGGCTACAGAGAAAACACAGTCCTGATTATTTGCAAGCTGGAGCTAAGACTGATCCACTAGAAGGTAATAGCAATAGATCTCCTTAATCCAACCTGTACAGCCATACACGATTCACAAGGGCTCTTCTGCACACAAACATTTAATAAAAGGGAGGTGATGGGGAACAAAGGCATCATTGGGGTATCAGACGAAGGCAGGGCGAGGGCCAGGCTACAGGTAGCAACTAGAGAGCACTCGCCCAACCAGTTCAGGAGCTTCTCTTGCCCTTTTTTGATCTCCCACAACTTTAGCCCCAGAGCCTGTGTCTCACCTCCAAAGGCAGAGGAGAGCAGGGCAGGACCTGAGCTGGTCTCTTCTCAGGGGCTGTGCTCAAGATGGCTGTTCCAGCAGATGTGAGGTTGCCCAAAGCTTTCTACAAGGCACCATGCATGGACTTTGGGGGTTGCTGAATGGATGCCCTGACATCCATGGATTGGAGACCTGGATCCAAACACAACTAGCTGCCCCTGGTGGCATCTCTGGCTAATACCCTTAGCCCAGATGTCACCATCTGAGAATAATACTTGGGACTGTTGAGGATTTGTCTGATGAGCCTCACTTGGTTTTCTTAAGTTGTAAAGTGCCTCTGCCGGAGAGATGTTATCACTGCAAACAGGATCTGGTGGTCTGGGCAGTCCACACACTTCCAGCTCTGACTGCCTGGTTGGTATAAGTGTTCCCCTTGAAATGGGTGGATGGCAAGAGCACTGGGCTGTGGCTGGGGACAGGGCAGGCAAGACCTGCTCTTGGCCACAGTGGAGGGGTGCCCAGATCGCACCCGGCACTGGAGTGGTTCTGTGATGCAGTGTCTGAATCCTCAGTGGGCACTGCTCCCTTGGCCCTGGCTGTGCAAGGGAATCACGAACACAGAGACGTCATCGTAGGACACCTGCCCTTCCCCCATGGGACCATTCTTCCTCTGTGTGCTGTGTATCAGCATTTTGGCCAGCTCCGAGAACCTGTGAAGACCATCCTGTAGATATACTTCAGGGGCAGAACAAAGGGGCAAGGCCAGCCCTCCAGGAGAACTCATCGCATAGGACTGGATACTTGGAGACCCAAGCAATGCAATCTGACTGTGGGCCAAGCAAGCTGAGAGGGCCACAGGTTGGACCACAGGAGTCTAGACCCAGAGCTTTTTGGAACCCACAATCTCCCCTCCTCCCCCAGGGAAGCTTGAGACAGCCCTGATCCTGGCTACTGGCTCTGAATCAGGCTCCTTGTCAGTGCTGTTTTCTGAGCCATAACTACTTCTTGGTGTGGCTGCTGACACCAACCCACGCCCAGGCAGGTCCCCAGCAGCTACAGTACCTGTGTGGGTCCTCTCGGTTCCCAGGGAGGAAACTCCGTACCAGCCATGCCACCTGCTCATTGGACAGGACATCCCAGAGTCCATCAGTTGCCATGACAACCACATCCTCCTCCTGCAGCTCCAACTGGTCCACATCCAGCACAGTTACCTGCAAGTTAAGCCTGAGGATGCTGCAGCATTCCCTTCCCTGCTCCCACCAGCCTCACTGTCTGCCTTTGTGGGCAGATGGAAGTTGGGGTGGACGACCTTGTCCCCTCACCTGTGGGACAGAAAGCAAGAAGGGCTTGAGCTGGATGTTTGTGTCCAGGACTCTGAGCTGATGGTCTCCCAGGCCCCGAGAGACGGCCAGTGTTCCCAGTAACCGAGCCTGGGGGCAAGGGAGGTGTAAGGTGATGGTAAACAGCTCCAGCAAATGCACCAGAGCTAGGCCCCAGCACTGCAGAGCACACAGGGAGAGGTGCAGCATGGCCCTCAGGAGCCCTGGGCCGAGGGAGCAACATCCTGGTCTCAGAGCTGACCACAGCACACCTGCCACAACTACCATAAAGGGACAAAGGGGCTCCCATCTCTGCAGGGGGCAAGTGGAGAGGGATTCTTGGGTGGAGGGCAGTCACTGACCTGCCTACCCTGTCCATGGATCAGTGGGTACTTGAGATCTGCTTTCTCCACACGTTTGTAGCTCCTACCAGGAGGAGACCCAGCATCAACCCAGGCCCCACACCCCACCTCAACTCCCCCCCAACTCAGGGCCCAGCTATCACACCCTCATGGTACCCACCCTACCCAGGTAAAGGGGGATTGCTCCAGGTCACACAGATGGACCTAGGCCCCAGGGCTCTCCCTTCCCACCATGTCCCCTCACCCTGCTCACCAGCCACTCATGTGGTGATCCCTGAACAAAACCTTCTGCCCCAAGTCATCCCTCTTCAGCCGCCGAGGAAACTCCAGTCGGGTAAACTCACCAGCCAGAAGCTCAGGGTAGACAAAGGCCTAGGGTGGGAAGGCTGTGCTCAGGCCAGGCTCCCTCCTATGGCCTCCTGTGGCCCTGGACACAGGAATTAGGGCAGAGTTCCACAGTCTCCCCCTGCCAAGGACACCTACCAGCTGCTGGATTCGTTGCCGCTCAGTCTCTGGGGTGAACTCAGAGCTCAGCAGCCGTACCTCATCTCTCCGCACGAGGATGGCCCTGGATAGGGTTAAGGAGGGGAGGCAGAGGTGGCCTCCACACTCATCCATGGCCACCCTCTTGCCAGCCCCTCCTCCAACCACCAGGAGCCAGCTCTGCCCACACTGATCCCTTGCTTAAAGCCCTCCATGACTGCCTAGTTCCTGCAGGGTAAAGGCCCAGCCCTTTAGCCCATCACCTGAGCTCTCCTTCCTCCCCAGCATCCACCGCCCACCTTTACACATGACACATGCCAAGTACATACACAAACTCAGCCAGTCACTCTTTCCCATTTCTATCCCCCCACTTCCATTCTCCTTTCACTGTCTCCACTGCCTCTTGTGCCCTGCCTACCCTCTCCCAGCCCACCCTCCAAGGGGCAGCTCACTCACCTGCTATCCCCAGCATTGGCCACATACAGCTTTCCCTGCAGGGACACAGCCACCAGGGCTGTGCAGCCACCCACCTGGCTTGATGCCTCCAGCTCCCGCCCGATCACTTCATCCTGGAGCAAACCAAGGCCACCTTAGCTGCTCGCTGTACTGCCACCATACCACTTTATCCCCCAATTCCCACCCTACAGTTCACTTCCACCAGCAGACCTGGCAGTCCCAGCCCAAAGTACAGCCATGCCTCCAAGATCCCTATAGTCTCAAGATCCCTATAGTCAGGAGGTCCAGCCAAGGGAAGTGCTACTCAAAATAGAGGAAGAGAAACAGGGTGTGGAATGAGATGATGCAGGTAAAAGCACCTAGCACATACTAGGTGCTAGATAAGTGGGAGGGGTTATGATGACAATGATAGCTGTTAGTAACAAACCTACCCAATCTCATCTTCTCAATTCAAGCATCCCAGATGCCCATGGTGTACAGGGATGCTACTCCCTTAGGTCCCTGGGGCAAAATCTTCCCTTTTTCCCCAGCCAAAGGCCACACACTCACACATTCCTGGAAGGCACTCTCCAGAGCCCCAATCACCAAGTCTTCTGCCCTGATGCCCTTTTCCTCAACAAATTGTGGGTCACTGGGGCAGATGCAGCGGCCACTGAGGTGCATGGGGGGCTGAGTGGCCACCAGGCCCTCTACCACAGCTTCCAGCTGCCGGCGCAGGCAGGAATGCAGGGTGTTGGCAGCCAGGATGGCTGCTGCAGGACCGCCGTGCCCATCAAAGAGTGCCCAGTAATGGCCCGTCAGGAACTGCACGAGAAGGGCTCAGTGTCAGGTCCCGCCTGGCTTCCTCAGCTGTCCCCAGGCCCAGCCTGAACTAGGACAGCAGGCAAGAATCTCAGCCTGCAGGTCCTGGCACCAACCTGTAAGAGGGGCTCATGCTAGGCTGCACGTACCTCCTCGGGGCACAGGGTCAGCCACTCTTGATCATCTTCAGCCCCAAACTCACATCGTCGGATGCACAGTTTCCCACAGGCAGCTTGATCCTCATTGAACTCAGATTTCTCTGCATTGATGATCCTGAGGCCCAGAAGTGGTTAGTGACCCTTCAAAGACACACCTACGTCCCCACGAGCACAGAGACCTGAGCTGCCACGCAGAGACAGAAGCCCTCCCCTCTGAGGCAACAGCTCCCCAGTGCTGTCCCTGCACACACCTGGACAACCACCATGTAAGTTTCCTAATCACTCAGTGGCCTCACCGCTAAGGTAAAAAGTCAGGGCCCAGCTCCTCTGAAGCCTACCTGCTGACCCAGGGCTAGGAGGTAAGGGCGGGCTGCCTGGGGAGATCTGGGGCTCCCTTTCCCGTCCCCTGTCCCATCTCAGCCTGAACCCTGACCCATACAACATAGGCCATACCCAGGGTGGGATGGGCGGGGGTGGGGGTGTCTCCAAAGGCCAGAATGCTGGAACTCTACCGAGTCTCCGGGCCTCGTCTTGGAAGCCCTTGGGGTGCAGGTCCTTCTCAACCTTTCTCTGAGGGAGGTTGGAGTCCCAAAGAAAAGGCTGGGTTGGGATAAGGGGGAGGTTGTCAGGGGTCCCGAGGTGAAGGCAAGAAGGGGTTATCCACAGGTGGGTGGGAGTCACTCACTCAGCTTAGCCTGTGTTCTAGGTCAGCACAGAACCCCAGGATGGATCCGGCAGAGTCCCCGGGGCCAGGGGTCCCGGGGTAAGGGTCGCCCGGGGCGGGGGCACTCACTCGGCGTAGCCTGCGTTCCAGGGCAGCGAACGGCCTCGAGCGGGGATGCGCACGGGCCGGGCATCTGGGCGGCGTGAGGCGTCAGCAGCGCCAGGGCTGGAGCCGGAGCCACGCAGGAAGCGGGGCCGCCGGTAGGGCACGGGGCTGGCACGCGGCCCCGGTGGCCGCGGCGCGGGGAGCGGGTCCCCGGGGAGGAAGCGGCGCCGGAACCAGCCGGCGGACATGGCGCGGCAGCAGGGAGCTGCCCGCGGAGCCGGGCCGAGGGCCGAGCGGACCCCAGCCGCCCAGCCCTAGGGAGGAGGAAGTGGGCCGGGGGCGGGGCCGGGGGCGGGGCGGTGACGACCCCAAACCCCACCCTCTGGCCCGGAGTCTGTGGGCTGCGCCGCCCGCCCTGTGCTTATCCGGCTTGTCCAGCCTCATAGCAACCCTAAGAAGCAAACGCTGTTATCGACCCCACTTCACAGGCAGGAAAACAGGCCTAGAGAGGCGAAGTCGCCTGCCATGTGTCACACAGTAACACCAGGGAGAACGGAACGTTCACCCACACGTGTGGGGCATTAGTCTTTGAGGGGGAAAGCCTCTCCCCTCTACCCAACGGGGCTGTGGAGGGTCGGTCAGCAAGAGCTGGGCCAGGTCCATGGCAGAGCCTCAAGCCTCCTCCTGCTGGGCGGGGACCTTATGCAAGGGGAAGATGGGGACAGGATGTGCTTGGAGGTGTCGGATTGACACATTGAGTAAGAGTGTCTCAGAGCACAGTGTTCCGTCTGGTGGCCTCCCTTCCTCACTCACCCAGCCTGGCACCCTCCACCCCAGACCGGGCTTGGTGGTCACCCTGGCCTTCGCAATGCTGAGAGGCTGCTCCCACACTCAAAGCCAGTCTCCCAAATGGCTGCCCTTCCAATCAAGATGTCCTCTCTGGACAGACAGCAGGATCCTGACTAGAGTGTGAGTGACTGACGGACAACAGGAATCTATGGGAGTTTAAAGGGGAATCCGTGGTCCCCCAAAGGCTCCCCCTGGTCAGAGTGCAGACCTGGGACTAACGAAAGTGAAAGACTTTCATCTGGGCTGGAGGCAAGATGTTGCAGTCTCTCAACCACTGGCTAGCTGTCGCTATGTGGTCAGTGGCAGTGTCCCCTTGACATGTGCATGTTAACAGAGCACACTGTCACCCTTCTGTCATTTATGTTCAACTCCCTGTACAATGCTGTTATTTGTATTTCATAATGCAAGATTCTGAGGCCCACAGAGGGGAAGTCTCTGGAGCTGTGCTGTTTCCATTATGACACTGCAGCTGACTAAATGCCCCCTCCCCAGGGAATTTCTCTTCCCCTTTCCTCCTCCAGGAAGCCAGAGCTTGCCACCTCAAAGCCCCTAAGGCTCCACAGCCCAGTGCCCCCAGGTTGGCTATATGAAGTGTCCCTACGCTCGCCTCCACTCCCTAGGCCAGGCTCAAGGTCAGTAGGCCCCAATTCCACCCAGCAGCGGCCTTGCCCCATTGGGAGTTCCCCTGGCCCAAGGAGGAAGATTGAGCTGTGCCCAACACCCACTCCCTCAGGTGACTCAGTTCCAGAGCAGCCTGAGGGCTAATTTACTGAAACCACTGTGTGTGCCAGGCCCACACTGGGCACGGGAGCACGGTGTTAATGGAAAAGAGCCAAGCTCCTACCCACTGAGCCCTCCTGCAGTGATGGTGGAAGTCCTGGTGGATGGTGCTTGATCCAGCTGGCAAGTGTGTGGGGACAAAGTCAGAGAAAGTTTCCCAAAGGACATCTGAGCTGAGACCTGTCATTGGGACAGAAATGGACCAGGGGCCCAAGGTAGGGCAGGCCTAATTCAGTCTGTGGGGTCACCCCCTCACCCTACCAGTCAATGGCTCAGAAGCATTTTTTTTTTTTGAGATAGTGTCTCTGTGTGTCACCCAGGCCGAAGTGCAGTGGCATCATCATAGCTCACTGCAGTCTCGAATTCTTGGGCTCAAACAATTCTCCTGCCTTAGCTTCCCAAGTAGCTGGGACTACAGGTGTGTACCACCATGCCCAACTTCAGAGGATTTTAAAGTCTATAATTAGAAGAAACAAAGGAAACACCCTCTATTCCCCAACCCACTGTCTTGGACTCACCTGGGCAGGGTGAAAGACCTGTCCTTTTTCATGGAAGCTCTGGGCAGCCAGATGTCACAGACAGTCTATTGCCCAGCTTAGCCACTTCATATTTTCAGAGCCGTGTGAAGCCCTAGCAAGGCAGTCTGAGTGTTCCTTCAGTGCCACCAGTTTCCTCTGGACCCCTAGGTTCCCAAGTGCCTCTGTTCTTGTCTGGATCCTAAGCCTGCCTCTTTTTGTTTACTCCCTTATTTTGCTAAAGCACATCCTCCAACAACTTCCTAAGAAAGGATGACTGGGAGGCAATTCCCTGGGTCCTTGCAAGTCTGAAAGGGTTTTACTTTTGACTGATATTTGGGCTCAGAATTCTGACTGCTCTCTGTTCATTGTCCTTCTGCAGCTGTTGATGCTGCTGAAATCCAGTACCCTTCTCATTCTTAGACCTTTGGACTGACCTGTGTTTGCCTTTTTTTCTCTCTAGAAGCTTCCAGGCTCTTCTGCCTCTGTTGTCTGCAAATGCAGACAAGATAGATCCCCCTGAGGTGGGTCTGTCTTCATTCCCCAGCTGGGCCCTCCCTGGGGCGATGCAACCCCTCACTCCCCAGTGGCACCTTTTTCCTCACACTCTTCTCCCAAATGCTCAGGGAAATCCAAGCTTGCCCTTTCCTGGCGGGAGGCCTCTCCTCAGCAAACTCACCAGCTCCTGGGGGATGGAAGGTAGGGGAGGAGTAAACCTAGGAAAAGGAAAAAACTTTTTATCCTACATTTTTTTCACTCACAATGAAAAGCTTTTATTCAGTCCCACATCTGTTCTTTAACAAGATTTATTTCAGATTTAATTTTTTTAATTGAATACTTTCATATGACTCAAAATTCAAAAGGTATAAAAGTATATTTAGCAACAAGTCTCCCCCACAACCCATCCCCTGGCCACCCAGTTTCTCTCCCAAAACACATCCAATATTACTAATTTTGTGGGGATCCTTCCAGAGATGTCAAGCGTATTCTGGACAAATTCAAGCAAAATATATATATGTGTGTATACACACACACACACACACACACACAATTTTATACATATAAAATCTTTCCTCTTCCCTCCCTTCCTTTTACACAAATGATGGCATACTCTTTGCCATATTCTCACCTGAAATTTTCACCTGAGATTCCCCTATCATTTTATTTTAGTCCTTGAAGAGCTGCCTTGTTCTTTGTTACGGCTATGGAGCAGTTTCTGTGCAACTGTGGGACTCTATGTAGCTAGCTCTCCAATGATGGACATTTAAATTGTTTTCAATTTTTTGCTTTGTATTTTTTGTGTGTACACATATTGGCAGGATTATTTCCTAGTAATGAATTGTTGGGTCAAAGGCATTCATTGTTCATAGCAGCACTATTCACAATAGCCAAAAGGTGGAAACAATCCCATTGTCCATCAACAGAAGAATACATAAATAAATGGTGGTATACACATTTAATGAAATATTATTCAGTCATAAAAAGGGATGAAATACTGATATATGCTACACTATAGATGAACCTTGAAAACATCATGCTAAGAGAAAGAAGTCAGACACAAAAAGTCACATATTGTTATGTTTCCATTTCTGTGAGATACCCAGAATAAGTAAACCCATAGAAACAGAAAGCAGATTGGTGGTTGCCAGAGACTGTGGTAGGGGAGAATGGGAAACAGCTTAATGGGTATGGAGTTTTATTCTGGAGTAATGAAAATGTTTTGGAACTAGAGGTGGTGGTTGAACAATAATAATGTCCTAACTACTGGTGGAGGAAAAACAATAGACAAATATGTAAATATATGTCGGAAAGAACGATACAGGGAGAGGGTCAGCCAGGCAGTAGGGGAGAACTGCAGTTGAGGTAGTACCATCAATGATCCTGCCTTGTTATAGTTCATCCAGTGAAGGACATTTTTACTAGGAGCATGACTTCATTATTTTTCATTAACCTGGTTAATTTCTGTTTCCAGGAGGTCAAGACTCTTACGGTTGTGTGAAATTGCCAACTGCTCCTGTGGAGGGGCCAGGTCTGACAGCTGATGTAACCAATAGTTCTGCATTGGCAGGGCTGAGTGTGGGCCCCGGGCTGAGAACAGTTCTCCCAAAGGCAAGCTGCAGGGCCACACAGTGGTTTTATTTTCCATTATGAGTTCTGGAGTGATGGCAGTGAGCAGACTACACAGGCCCAGTCCTCAGGGTGTCCACATGTAGATGAACAAGAACATTCCTCAATTTGGAGTGAGCTGGACTCTTGGGTTGAGAAACTCAGGGCTTGGGGGACACAGAGGAGGCCTCAGTGTCACCCAGTCAGGCCTGGGTAGCAGGACAGTAAATGGAAAGCTCAAGCTGGGGCCGGATACCAGGCAAGCCATACCATTCATCATCATGTCTCAGCAACCGCAGCCCAAAAAGGCAGCCTCCTTGCCATTCTTCCCAGCCAAAGTCCCTGGACAGGCTCTGATGGGGCAAACTAGGGTCATATGCTCATCTTTGACTCAATCACAGCGGCCTGGATGATACCAATACATTGACTGACAGAGCAGGCTGGTACTGGCACCAGGAGGGCAAGGCTGTTGGGTATAGAGACAGAAGTTCATTAGGAGGTGGGAAGTTCCTCAGGCTCACCAAGCTCTGGCCCTCCTTCAACCTCTGGGCCTTTGCATGTGCAGTTCCCTCTTCTCAGAAAACTTTTTCCTCCACTGGGCTGGGTTGCTCTGTTCTCCTCTTTAGGTTTCGGCCCAAATTTCGCCTCCTCCTGGAAGCCCCTCAAATTCTCTACGCAGGGGCCTGGCCACCACAGACACTGTTCATCTGCTGGCTGCCTTCTAGAGTGGGTCTGGGCTCCCACCGTGAGAGCAAGGCCGCTGGCCACGATCACCCCGAGGTGCCAGTGCTCCAAGGGACGCGCTCAGGAAACGTCCCCTGGGGAAGGGATGGCGCACACAGCACCCACGCGCGTGCGCATCCACACGCAGATCCCCATCCTGGTCACAAACCTGGATCCGCACGGATCCCCCTCTTCTCGCAAACCCATCTGGTCTGGGGCGCACAGATTGTCGTGCTCGCACGCACGGATGCAAGCCACCCACAGACCACCAAGATCAAGGCTCACATACACACACGAACGTACGCCCACGTACACTCGGCCACCTGCGGGACAGAGGCACGCGTAGGCGTACGCACACGCGGATCAACAGACCCACCCGGACCGTGGCGCGCACGCGCGGCACCGAGTCCCCGCCCCTCCCGGCCTCGCCTGTCGGGGGCGGGGCGCCGCTGGGGGCGGGTCCTGCGGCACCGCCCGGGAAGCTGCGCGAGGCTCGGCAGCAGCCGCCACATCCTCCTCCTGTTCTTGGTCCAGGGGAGCGGAGCCGGGCCAGGGCCAAGCGGAGGGCTCCGACGGCGCGGGCGGAGCGGAGCGCAGAGCCATGGCACATCAGACGGGCATCCACGGTGAGGGCGGATGGAGGGCGGGCATAGGACCCAGGGTCTAAGCTTTCAAGCACCCTCTCCCCTGCTCTCGGCCCCTCCCTCCTCCCCGCACCAGCCGGGGGAAGCTTCCTGTTCTCTTTTGCAGCCGCGGGTTGCCTAGGCTGGGCACATCTGGGGGAGTATGGACTTGCTGTGCCTAGCTGGGAGTGGGTGTACATGTACCTACACAGCGTGAGTGGAAGTACCTGTTTGCCCACCTGGGGGGATTATGTCTGTGTGTGCCCATCTGTATATTTTTATTCCTTTCTGGGGGTGGGTGTACCGGATGTGCACATCTGGGGGAGTGTACACGCTTGTGTACATGTCTTCTGTGTATGGTCTTGTGTGTGCACATTTGGATATGACTTGCTTGTGCACATCTAGGGTCATTCATGCACATACACTAGCAGTGTTTGAATGGACACTCGGTAGGTTGCATAGGACCATCTTTAGACATCAGTGTTTCATGGCAGTGTGCACATGTCTGTGGGTGTCTGTGTGTGTGCATAATCGGGGCACACTTCAGTGTGCATTTGTTGCCATGGATGCATGTACTGGATGTGTCTGTATGACTTGTATGGGCTTGGGTATTTGTGAGGAGGAAGCCTTGACCTTTGCTTCTCCCAGGACCCTCATATGCTCCTCCAGGCTAGGCTGGGGAACACCTGGGACAGGGCTCTCTAAGTGGGATGGGGAGAATTGCCCATCTGACCTTGACCTCTACCTCTGACCTCCCTCCCATTTTCCACTGTGATCTCCTGAGTCTGCCCCAGGCAGGGTTGGAAGGTCCCAACTCAAGGCTGGACATAGGGAAGAGGGTCCATATATGGGGTTTGTAGGGGAGTGTCCTGGCTCTAGAGAATCCAGGCCAGCTCCCTATCCCACCCCCCCATCCCCAGGAAGCTTTACCAGCCCAGAGCATCACACACACGCTCTTCCCCATGGGTCCCAGTTTCCTCCTTGGACAGGCCGGGAGAGAAGTGATGGCCCAGAGCCAGGTGCCCTGACTCTGCTAGGGCCTCAGTGTCCCCATCTGTCACTGGCCTGGGAGGGCTGCCTGGCCGGTGGGGAAGGCCCAGGCTGCTTGCCCAGACAGCCTGGTAGGTTTGGCCATCAGCCACTCCTCCTCCACACTAGGGTCCCCTGCCTGGGGCTACCACCATCGACCTGCCTGACCGCAAGCAATCCCTCACACAGGCGGTTGTGGTTGCTTGGTGGCTGGACTGCCCTGGAAAAGCTTCCCTAGCCCTGCCTCCACCCACCACCCCTCAGGACCAGAAAAGGCAGGGGCCTGGGTCAGGGCCAGCCTCCCACCAGATGGGCCAGCCTCTCTCCAGGAGAAGTTGGAGGGGCAGGCTTCATGACAGCTCCACAGGAGGGAACTGTGCCTGGCCTGCCCCTTCCTTCCTCTTTGTCTGGTCGTAGCTGCTGCCTCTAGGCCTTCAGCCTATGTGGGGGGGGGTGAGGGGGTATCTTGGGAAGTCAACCCTCCCCCCCCCCCCCGCCCCATCCCTGTGGTAGCTGGGGCCATGCCTCACTCCCTCATTTCCCATACATTGAGACAGGCCTGCCTAGGAGGTCTCTGGGGACTGGGCTGCACCCCAGCCCTCCTTCTGCCTGGGAGCTCAGCCCAGTCCTTCCCATTTCTGGCCTGGAGAGTTGGCAGGAGAGATCACCCTGGAGGACCAGGTACCAGTCTTGTCCCGACCATAGGTGTGGATCTGCTGACTCAGAGCAGGGCAGGGGAGGGACCTGTAACCTGAGGCTCATTGGAGTTGAGGGGGTGGGCACAGTGGGGGTGCTATTCATGAATCTTTGATGACAGAGGCTCAGGTGTCCCAGGCCTGGCCTCTGGATTATTGATGGTGGCTGGGGAGGCATTAGGGATGGGGTGGGGAGGGATGTCTCCTCTCCTGCTGGGGTGTTAGTTTGCCCTGGTAACACCAGAAGGGGCCTGTCTGCCTCTCCCTTGGGGGAGCTTCTTGGCCTCCCTCCCGGAAGGTCTGAGCAGGTAGAAGGGCAGCTTAGCACCTCCTGCTCTGCTGTTATTACTGTAATACAAATTAATTGTTCTTAATAGAGGCCCCCATTACCTAGCACTTTCTCCCATTTATTCCTCACCACAGCCCTGTGGAGTTTGGGAATATTATTTCCATTTTATAGATTGAAGTTCAGAGAGGTCAGGGGTCACACCGCTAAGAGATAGGTCAATCCCCAGAGGCCAAGCTTGGGGTCTGCCAATGGAAAGTTCTGTCCTGGCCCAGTGGGACTGTATCCACCTGCCTACAATTCCATGCCATGCTTCTCTGAGCCCTCAGTTGAGCCCCTGCCCACCCAGTGGCCTTGGAGGGCAGTACACAGCCTGAGGTCTCAGGTTCATGGTCACCCTGCAAGGGGGCACCTGAGGACGGGACCAGAGTTTGTTTTCCTAAAGGCCCCCCCGCCCCTGGGCTGCCCAGTCCTGGCCCTATAAATATTCTCTGACTTCAGCCTTCCAGCCATGTTCTTGCTGGAATTCTCCTGACCCCTGGGCAGCCTCAAGGTCACGCTGGCCTAGCCCCGCTCACCCAGAAACCCAAGCAGGGCCCTTCCTCACTTGGACCTTGGTTTCCCCATCCACGAATGGTGAATCCACCTGGTGTGTGTGTGACTTCCCATGGTTCCCTGCTCTGGCCATGATCCTCACCTCTGTGCTTGGGTCCTTGGTCACTAGCTGTCACCTTCCAGCTCTACAACCCAAGAACCAAGATGGAGTCTCTGGGGAGTTCCTGGGAGCTACTCCTCCAGCAAGACTTCCCTACTGCCTGAGGGTTGAGGGCTTCTTGCTCCCTAGCAGGGCTGTGCCGGGGATGGCAGTGGCTCCTCACGGCCTCTCAGGGTCAGGCACCTGGCTGGTGGGCTGGGGCTGGATGTACATGCATGTGTCATGCATGTGTGCGTGTTTCTGTGTACACTTTGTACATTCTGTTGCCTGCACGTGTCTTAGCCAGGCTCTGCAGTTGTCTGCCTGTGTGTTTGTTAGCAGCTTGGAGACTGTATCTGTGTGTGTATTTACATGTCTAACATGTGTGTCCATTTATGTTCGACCAGCTGAGTGCTCACGTATGAAGGTGTTTATACTTACGTTCCTCTATCACACATGTGTAGTATGTGTTGCATTCACACATGCTGGATTGAACATGTGTGTGTGTGAGTGAATGGACATGGTGGTCAGGCACAGTGGGGGCATTTGTCTGTGTGTTCCTTTGTCTGTGGGTATGACAGTGCTGAGAGTGTCCCAGGACAGCCCAGGACTGGGCCTTTCTGGGGGACAAGGGACAGGTGGGGGCCATTCACTCTGTGGCTGGCCTGGCTTGCCCTAGAGCCCACCCCATCTTCGGATGGACTGTCCCATCCCTGCCTACCCCACCTGTCACCAGACCTCTCCCAGCCAGCAGGCCACTCGCCTGCCACCTCTGCTGGCTAAATTTGGGAGCTTATGTACAGTGGCCGTCTCAGGTTCCCAGTCACATGGGGGGCCGTATTTAATCCGGTTCCCAGCTCCGCCACCAGACCCCACAGGACAAAGCAGGCCCTAAACTCGTCCCTGTCCACTCTGCCTACTCATCCCCCACCATGTTTCTTGTTCTTATAGCCACAGAGGAGCTGAAGGAATTCTTTGCCAAGGCTCGGGCTGGCTCTGTCCGGCTCATCAAAGTCATCATTGAGGATGGTGAGTGGCCGCCATGGGCTAGGGCATAGGCGGGGGCTGGACCCACCTGCCTCTGGGGTGGGGGAAGGTGGGTGCTGGCCATCTAGCCCCCTCAGGACCTCAGTTTCCCCATCTGGGAATGGGAGTGAGTCACTGACGAAGAGGAGCCTCCCAGGGGAGCGTTGCGGGTGGGCATGATTGTCACTCCTGTTATGCAGAGTGCTGGAGTCCTGCCCAGCCCTGGAGGTTGCGAGGGTCCTGAGTTGGGCCTGGTCAGGAGGGGGTGAGTGAGTCCAGGCCCTGCCTGCATGGCCAGTGCCGCCTGCCTCCATCTGCTCGTGGTCGGCAGGCCTGGCCTGGGGAGACCAAAGGAGGTGCCTGGACCCTTCCCTTGGGAAGTGTCCCCATAGTGGGGAGAAGGGATTTGTGTCTGGCTCATTCTGAGAGCAGGATGGGAGAATTCCTGTCTGTGCCTCAGCCTGGACCTTAAGGACCTTGTTTGGGGGCAGTGCTGGGGATGCAGGGGCCTGGGCTGAGGCCTGCAGTAGAGAGAGTTTGAGGAGGCAGAGGATTAGGCTGAGGCTGGGTCGGGGGCTCGGGGTAGAGAACTCCTCCGCACTTCCCTCGCCAAGGGACTGTCCCTGGAGGCAAGGGGTACAGACTTTGGGATGGGGGTGGGCCAGGCCCCTCACGCGTCCCTCAGCCCTTCTCAGCAGCCATGCTGTAGTGGCCTTCGGGCAGCTGCCCGGATGGGCTTGCTACTCGGCTGGCTTTTCATATACTGACTTGGCTCAAAGTGAGGTAAGCCCAGACCCATAATTGATCCCAGGCTTTAGGGCTTTGCCCAGAGTCCCCAGATTCAGATACCCTCAGAGGCTGGGTAGGGGTCATCGTGGTAGGTCATGAGTGAAGGCCTCCTGGGGCAGCAGGCCACAGCCTCCCTCCTTTAAAGAGGCAGTCGCACTCACTGGCCCCAGTCCTCAGCCCTCCCTGTTGCCCCCCAGACACGATGTGCCTGCAGCTTTTAAGCAAGAGGAATCTCTAGGTGGGCTTCTATCCCAGTTCTGCACAGTTGTTGGGGTACCTGGGAGCACCCAGGGGGATCCAGCCCCCGACAGGCAGCCGCTGTCCATCTCCAACTGAGTGTGGCCCCAGTGTGGCCAGAGGTCCTGATTTTTCTAGAGAAACTGTGAATTCTACTTCTTACATAAAATTTCCCAGTTTGAAAATGTTAGTAGCAAATTAAACAATGTTGTCAGTGCTGTGGGGCGACTCAGCCTGTGGCTGCTGGTTTTCAACCCTGATCCCATCTGAGGTCCGGGTGGGCAGGTGAGGAGGCCGAGGCCCGCAGAGAGGCCGCTGAACTAGTGAGCCTGGCATATCAGAGTTCCCGGGCAGCTGAGGCCCTGCCCCCATCAGGAGGTGCCGGGACCCCCTGGCCAGGCTTATTACCCCTTTGCCCCGGTTCTTCCTCCAGCCTAGGCCTGTGCGCACCTGGGCTAGTGTTTGGTGCCCTTCTGAGGTCCCAGCCCACAGGTGTAGCCTGGTAGGTCCAGTGCGTGCCCAGCCCGATGCCCCGTTCAGCCACTCTGCACCAGCCAAGGAGGTGGCAGGCCTCGTGGCAGCCAGGCATTAAGAAGTTGGCTGCTTTTGGTTTGTGACTTTTTGGGAAGGGAACTAGAGCTGGTGGGATGGCTGCAGGATACCTGTTTATGCAGGGTTTGGTGGGAGCCCCTGCCTCCCTCTCTCCCAGATGATTTTGCCCCTGCAGGTCCCTGTGACCTGGGCTGTGACACCACCTCCCTCAGGACATTTGTCTGCTGGGGTTCTGCTGAGCCTTGGGCTGAGGGAGGAGGGAGCAGGAGGTGGTGCCATGGGGACTGTGCACTGAGTGGCTGTGCCAGGAGGGTGGGGTGCAAAGGAGCACCTAGGTGTGTGGGTGTCCTTGAGGGGCCGCACTGTTGGCTGTGGCACACGGCTGGGTGTCGGCTGTTTGTGTTGGTGATCTGTGCATGTGCACGCGTGCTGGGGATGTGTGGAGGGAGCAACCCTTGCCAGCAGCTTTGTGCCCTGCTCACCCACTCACTGATTGAAGCACATAGCCTCATATTTTGGGGCTCGGGGGGCTCCAGGGAAGGCGAGGGGAGGTGGCTAGCAGATC
Source organism: Avahi laniger (assembly GCA_963575035.1). Taxonomy (NCBI): domain Eukaryota; kingdom Metazoa; phylum Chordata; class Mammalia; order Primates; family Indriidae; genus Avahi; species Avahi laniger. The sequence continues at coordinate 27,868 of CAUYSK010045131.1, read as the reverse complement.
TGAGCTGGCTCGGAAAGGCACAGTGAGGACGAGTCCACAGTCAGAAGTGGAGGTGGGAGATGGCTACTGTCCAGCTCACCTGGCCTCTGCCCCCAGAGCAGCTCGTGCTGGGGGCCTCGCAGGAGCCAGTGGGCCGCTGGGACCAGGACTATGACAGATCTGTGCTGCCGCTACTGGACGCCCAGCAGCCCTGCTACCTGCTCTACCGCCTCGACTCGAAGAACGCACAGGGTTTCGAGTGGCTCTTCCTAGCCTGGTCACCTGATAATTCCCCCGTGAGTCCTGAGGACCCCTGCCCAAGCCCAGGCTCAGGGCCAATGGGGAGTGGGGAGGGCCCTACCCTGGGGAGCCTTGGTGGGGACACAGGCCTGCCCCAGGGAGGCTGAGGGAAGAGATATCAGGCCCTGTCCCAGAGAGTGTGAGAGAGGGACAGGGCCCTGTACTTGGATCCTGGATCCCTAGGGGTTGTGCAGCATCAGCCTGGCTCCTGGAGCTTGGGCTGGGCGAGGGCTTCCCATGCTGGTGGGAGCCGCCCCACCATGTCCTGCGCCCTGTGCCGCGCCCTCTGCCGGGTGTGCGGGTGCAGTGGGAAGACCAGGTCCCCCAGAGGCTCCCGCTCGCTCCCGGAGAGGCAGCCCTCCCCAGAGGGCTCTCATGGTTTGGCCCTGCCTTCAGGTGCGGCTGAAGATGCTGTACGCGGCCACACGGGCCACAGTGAAAAAGGAGTTTGGGGGAGGCCACATCAAGGATGAGCTCTTCGGGACCGTGAAGGTAGCTGCAAGGCCAGGACTCCTTGGGCCATGGTTGTGGGCCCACAGAGCTTGGGGCATTGTGTGGGGTCACAGAGCCAGTGCCAGGCTCAGGGGTAAGATGGGAAGGGCTGGGGGAGTCCAGGAGCTGCAAGCTGAAGTGCTCAGTGGGCTTCCTCTAGTCCACCCCAAGGTGCCCATTTGTGCCTCTGCATCTGCCCCCCAAGGACGACCTCTCCTTTGCTGGGTATCAGAAGCACGTGTCCTCCTGTGCAGCACCCGCCCCGCTGACCTCGGCGGAGAGAGAGCTTCAGCAGATCCGAATCAACGAGGTGGGTGTGCTGCTCAGGGTGGGCAGGAGTCCCTGCCAGAGGCCTCAGGGTCATGCCAGGCCCTGCTGGCAGAGCCTGTGCTCCCTCACCATGCCCTGCCCGCAGGTGAAGACAGAGCTCAGTGTGGAGAGCAAGCAGCAGACTCTGCAGGGCCTTGCCTTCCCCCTGCAGCCCGCGGCCCAGCGGGCACTCCAACAGCTCAGGCAGAAGATCGTCAACTACATCCAGCTGGTGGGTGCTCGTCCTGTGCCCTGGCACACACCCTGCGTCCCACCCCTGCTCCCCTCAGCCTACAGCCTGCCCACTTCACCTTGCCTGTATGTTCATGGGAACACCCCGTCCACCCCACCCTTCCCTGTCCCTGCCTGTTCCACCTGGGTGCAACCATGTGTATACGTAGACGCAGGCTGCCCCCTCAGCCCTGGGCCCCTTCCTGTCTAGACTGCCTCTGCAGCCCCCTTGACCACCCCTTTCCTGGCAGGTCCTTCTGCCCCAGTCGTCCAGGCTGCCCCCTTTCAAGCAGAATGGCTCCTCCCTTGCAAGGGAGTGTCTCCCTGAGGCCGAGACCCTGCATGCCGTCCCGCACAGTGCCCTTGGTGGGAATGCCTTCTCCAGGAGGACCTTTAAAGGGGCAGAATTGGGGCTGAGCCCAGGAGTGGCCTCTTCAGAGGGACCGCCACAGAAGGACGGCCATTGGGGAGGTCACAAGCAGGCTGCCAGCCAGTCCTACTTCGGGGGTTTCTCTGGGGAGAGTGGGCCTGGGCCCTCCCCAACCTGGTACCCTCCTTCTCCCCTCACCCCTTGGCAGAAGCTGGATCTGGAGCGGGAGACCATAGAACTGGTGCACACAGAACCCACTGACGTGGCCCAGCTGCCCTCACGGGTGCCCCGAGATACTCCCCGCTACCACTTCTTCCTCTACAAGCACACCCATGAGGGGGACCCCCTCGAGTCTGTGGGTGAGTGACCACAGCAGGGCTGGTCTACAGCTTGGTGGGCCTGCCCTGGGGGTGAAGGTCAGCAGGTTCCCCAGGCCTGCCCGGGCTCACCTCCCCTCCCCCTCCCCACTCCCCGCAGTGTTCATCTACTCGATGCCAGGGTACAAGTGCAGCATCAAGGAGCGCATGCTCTACTCCAGCTGCAAGAGCCGTCTTCTTGACTCCGTGGAGCAGGACTTCCAGCTGGAGATCTCCAAAAAGGTGGGTGCCCGTCCCCAGCACCCAGTCACCCCAACCACACGTGTGGCATTGGAATCCTGAGATGACGGCAGAGCAGGAATCACTGCTGCTGTGTCGATCGTGGGGAACCTGAGGCCTAAGGGGAGACATGCCTTGCCCAAGGCTGCCCAGATGATTGGTGGCACAGATGAGCCCAAGCTCTGCCCACCACATTTTCTCCTTTCCCTGGGGGCGGCACGGGGGTGACTCAGGCAGGCAGAGACCAAGGTTTTGATCCTGGGGGTGGCATTGCAGGTGGGATCTCTTGGGGGAGAATCCAGGGCTGGGGTATGAGAGAGAAAGGGGTGCCCCAGGCGTGGGAGTTACCAAGGGTGGTGTGTGTTGGGGCCCTACCATTGGGGTGACCACTGCCTTGCCCCATGCAGATTGAGATTGGTGATGGGGCAGAGCTGACGGCCGAGTTCCTCTATGACGAGGTACACCCCAAGCAACATGCCTTCAAGCAGGCCTTCGCCAAGCCCAAGGGCCCAGGGGGCAAACGGGGCCACAAGCGCCTCATCCGCGGCCCCGGCGAGAATGGGGATGATAGCTAGGTGGCTGGACCTGAGCTGGGCCGGCATGTGGACTATGGAGCCACCCACCCTGCCACTCCCTGCCACCTCCTTTCTTCCCAGCCTGGGCTCCAGGAAAGTGCTTCCTGTGGAGCAGGAGGGGTGGTGGCTGAACACAGTTGCAGCTTCTGAGGGCCACCAGCCTGGCGTTTTATGACCCTTCCATGTTGCTGTCCCTGCCTCTCAACTCTGTGCCCAGGGTGTCTGGGGGCCCTGCCTGGCTCGCTCAAGGGAGCTGGGTGGGGGGCCTGACATGAGCTTGGCCTCCAGGGGCACTGAGACTAGGGTTCCAGCACAGCCCAGAAGTCTTTGGCCACAAGGGCTGGGTCACTGCAGGACAGGATGGTTGAATGCTGTATTTTCTAAAGAATAAAATATTTTTAAATCAAGACTGAGCCTAGCCTTCGGAGACCACCTCTGGCCCTGGGAATCGGGCAGCCCTGTGCATAAAACTGCCTTCTCCCAACTCAGGAGGGGCCTGTCGGCCTGGCAGGTGGAGCCCCTCCACTCCTGGCTGCAGGTGTGTGGGACAGGCTGTGTCTGTGTGTAAGGGCACAGGCCTTGGCCAGGTGTCCTGGTGGACAGAGCCCTGCCCAGGGCAGGCGTACCTCCCCTGTGATGTGGGGGATCTGGGTGTACTCGTTTACTGTGGCTGCTGTAACAGATTACACAAACATAGTGGCTTCCAAAAACCCACAAGTTTCTCTTACAGCTCAGAGGCCAGCAGTCGGAAATGAGTGTTACGTGGCCAAAATCAAGGTGTTGGCAGGGCTGCTTCCTCTGGAGGCTTGGGGAGCATCCAGTTCCTTGCCCTTGCCAGCTTCTAGGGCTGCCTGCATTCCTTGGCTTGTGGCCCCTTCTTCCATCTTCAGAGCCAGAGGCGCCTTCTCTGATTCTGCTTCCATGGTCATGTGGCCCTCTTCTCTAGTTAAGTCTCTGTCTCCATTTTAGAAGAGACAACTGGTGATTACATTCATTTTCCCTGCCCCCTGCAACCTACCATCTCAAGATCCATGACTTAATTATGTCTGCAGAGTCCCTTTCACCATGTCAGGTCACATGTTCACAGGCTTGGGGGTTAGGACGTGGGTCTCCACTTGGATTATGCAGCCTCCCACCTGGACAGGGTCTCCTTTCACTAGGCTTCCCAGCCCCCATAGGGCTGAGGCCATGGTGGGTGTTTCTGGTCTGTGTGTGTCCAGACTTCTCTGTCAGTTCATTAGCCTCCCTCCAGTGCCTGCTTTCCTGCCCCTGGGGGAGGCAGGGCAGCTGCTGGGCATGGGGGACGTGGGGTTGATGACTGCAGTTCAGGTGCTGAGTGGGCGCTGCCATCTCCCCCGGCTCAGGGCAGTGTCCCATCCCTGGGGCCTTTCTCAGCCCCTACTAAAGGCCCTAGGGCTGCAGGGAGGAGAGCCGGGACCCTGGCCCATCACCTCCCAGGGGGAGGAAGACAATGCCATCGCCCCACATTGCTGAGCCAGCTGGCTGCCGAGCACCATGGAGCCTGCCTACCGTGACACCACTCAGAGGTGGGCCTGAGAGCAGCCAAGTGGCAGACGTGCAGCCCTGCCTCTTCCCCACAGCAGCCCCACTTGTTCATTGATTCAGCCTTCGCTCAAGACACACTCTCTGTGCCTGTCTAGGGCTGAGTGCTGGGGACCCGTAGGTTTAGCAACTATTGGGCACCTACTGTGTGCTGGGCACTGTTCTGAGACCTGGGGATACAGACAACAGATCCTGCTCTCAAGAAGCTGGCATTCCAGCAGGAGAATAAGACAATCTGCAACGAACCATGAAAAATCAATGCTATGGTCTGTCAGCGGTTGAAAAAATGTTATGACAGAAAAATGGAGCAGGCAAAAGTACTCAGGGGTGCCAAATGGGGGGGGCGGTGTTTACAAGAAGATCAGGGAAGGCACCATTGAGAGGGTGATGTGGGGGCAGAGACTTGAAGAAGGCAAAGGAGGGGCCCAGGTGAGAGTCTGGGAAAAGAGCTCCCAGGCAGAGGGAACTGCATGCCCCAAGCCCCTGAGGCGGGAGAGTGCCTGGGGTGTTCCAGCAAGGGAAGGCAGCTCAGGGAGGCAGTGGGAGGCAGGTCCCATAGGACCCTGCTGGCCATAATGTGGACTGTGGCTTTGACTTCAGAGATGGCCGTGAAGGGCTCTGAGCAGAGGAGGGACCCAGTGTGACTTAGACTTGAACAGGACCCTGCAGGGGCCCACTTGAGTAAGCTGAGGGTGGAGGGCAGGACATGGCAGCCAGGAGGTGGCAGCACCTCTACGGATCTAGGCCAGACAATGGCGGTTCAAACCCCCTGGTGGATATGTGGGTGGTGGGCGGTGGGCAGATTCTGCAGGTGGAGGCAGCAGGACCTGCTGAGGTGTCCGGGGGCACGCTGGGGCTGTGGGCCTGAGTACACTGAGTTCCGATCACTGGGGGCTGAAGGGGCGTGGGAAGAGCCACTGGGGAGGATGAGTGGGGTCCCAGCTGGGCCAGTGTGTCCACCTTCCAGGAGCCCTGGAAATGCAAAAGAGGAGGTCCTGTTCCAGGAAGAGGTTGCAAGGCTGTGGTGAAGACAGGTGCAGCCCCAGCCTCCGCTCAAGCTGTCCCCTGCCCCTGCACTCTGAGGCTCCCCCACCACACACACTGGGGATGGCCCTGCAGAGGCAGGAAAGGATGGGTGGGAGAGCCACTGTCCTGAGAGTGCTGGCCATGGGCAGGGGCTGAGGCATGAGGGTGAAGAGTCTTTTTGGGATGGGGGAGGGCCTGGCAGGCGTGTCTGTCTCTCACTGCCCTTAGGCTGGGCTCTGGGCATTAGTTCCTCCCCAGACTTCCCAGAGGACAGGTGTGAGGCCCTGGCAGGATGCAGGCTGTCTGGGAGGGGAGTGGAAAGAGGAAGGGGTGAAGGGACTGTCTGCCATCTGACTATGCAAATGGCCTCTGACTCATGGGACCCTGGCCCCCTCGCCATGGGCAGGATGCAGTTGTGGGGGGAGCTAGGCTGTTTTAAAATTCTCACTTCCTCTGTTCTCTGAGCTGCTGCTGTCTCTGAGGGAAGGGACCCAGAGTGCTCTGAGTGCGAAGCATCCTTCCCTGCAGCTGCTGCTCAGCCTGCCAGCCAGACCCTCTGGAGAAGACCCTACTCCCCATCATGGTAGGACAGCAGCTCTCACCCCGCTGGGGAAGGGGATGGCCTGGGAAAGGATGGGCAGAGAGGTGGGCTTGGTGAATAGGGCTGTCACCCATATGGCCCTGGGGACACTCACTGAAGCCTGAAGACATCAGAGCAGAAGCTCTTTCCTAAGCAGTGAGACCAACGCCACTGGGGGCACGAGGAGGCTGAGGCCAGGGGCTTCAGGCAATGGCAGGGCTGGGGCTATGTGCCAGGTACATGCACCTGGGGCTGGCCCCTGATCTGTTGCTAACCATAGCAGGTAGAGGGCTCTCTGGCTGGGTGAGGCAGGCAGAGGGTGAGAGAGCTGGGCAGTGGGAGGGGCTGGGGGAGGCTGGCAGAGGGCAGAGAGGGGATTTGGGAGTGGGGAGGGAGCCAGCTGCTACCTTGCTCAGGAGGAAAGAGAACTGGCCTCAGGATAGGGGGCCAGGGCCTGTTGGCCGTCTTGCCTGGCTCTCCTGTCCAGCTGGGTTTGGCTATGAGTGAAAGCTCTAAATCGTGAGCTGGATTCCAGGTCTCAGTCCCACTTCTGAGTCCTGATTCTGAGTCAAAGGCTAGGTCTGAGGCCGAGCTCAGGTTCCCCATGAGACTTGGAGGGGGAAGGGGCTCAGCAGCCAGGGAGGAAGCTCCGTGAGGCAGGCTTGGAGAAAGCGGCAGAAGCCCTGCTGAAAGACCCCCAGGAAGTGGAGGGGCTGGAGGTGGAGCTGGGGGCTGGACACTCACACAGCCCCACCCCCAACCCACAGGGTTCCCGCCACGGTGCCCTGCACCCCCTGTCTCTGCTGGTGCAGGCTGAGGCACTGGCTGTGGCCCTGGCTCTGGGTACCCTGCCTGCCTTCCTCCCCTGTGAGCTCCAGCCCCATGGCCAGGTGAACTGCAACTGGCTGTTCCTGAAGTCTGTGCCCCACTTCTCCGCGGCAGCACCTCGTGGCAACGTCACCAGCCTTTCCTTGTCCTCCAACCGCATCCACCACCTCCGCGACTCTGACTTTGCCCACCTGTCCAGCCTGCGGCGTCTCAATCTCAAGTGGAACTGCCCGCCGGTCGGCCTCAGCCCGATGCACTTCCCCTGTCACATGACCATTGAGCCCCACACCTTCCTGGCTGTGCCCACCCTGGAAGAGCTGAACTTGAGCTATAACAGCATCACCTCTGTGCCCGCCCTGCCCAAATCCCTTGTGTCCCTGTCCCTGAGCCGTACCAACATCCTGGTGCTGGATGTTACCAGCCTCGCGGGCCTGCACGCCCTGCGCTCCCTATATGTGGACGGCAACTGCTATTACAAGAACCCCTGCAGGCAGGCACTGAATGTGACCCCAGGCGCCCTCCTTGGCCTGCGCAACCTAACTCACCTGTCGCTCAAGTACAACAACCTCACGGAGGTACCCCGCAACCTGCCCCCCAGCGTTGAGTATCTGCTGTTGTCCTACAACCACATTGTCAAATTGGTGCCGGGGGACCTGGCCAATTTGACTGCCTTGCGTGTGCTTGATGTGGGCGGAAATTGCCGCCGATGTGACCATGCCCGCAATCCCTGCATGGAGTGCCCGCGTGACTTCCCCCAGCTACATCCTGATACTTTCAGCCACCTCAGCCATCTCGAAGGCCTGGTGTTAAAGGACAGTTCTCTCTCCTGGCTTGACACCAGATGGTTCCGTAGTCTGGGCAACCTCACAGTGCTGGACCTGAGTGAGAACTTCCTCTATGACTGCATCACCAAGACCAAGGCCTTCCAGGGCCTGGCACAGCTGCGCAAGCTCAACCTGTCCTTCAATTACCACAAGAGGGTGTCCTTTGCCCACCTGCGGCTGGCATCCTCCTTCAGGAGCCTGATCTCACTGCAGGAGCTGGACATGCATGGCATCTTCTTCCGCTCGCTCAATGAGACCACGCTCAGGCCGCTGGCCCAGCTGCCCATGCTCCAGATTCTGCGTCTGCAGATGAACTTCATCAACCAGGCCAACCTCAGCATCTTTGGGGCCTTCCGTGGCCTGCGCTATGTGGATCTGTCCAACAACCGCATTAGTGGAGCTGCAAAGCTGGCGGCCACCATGGGGGAGGCAGGTGGCGAGGAGAAGTTCTGGCTGCAGCCTGGGGACCTGGCTCCAGCCCGACTGGACACTCCCACCTCTGAGGACTTCATGCCCAACTGCAGGACCTTCAACTTCACCTTGGACCTCTCAGGGAACAACCTGGTGACAGTCCAGCCGGAGATGTTTGCCCAGCTCTCTCACCTCCAATGCCTGTGCCTGAGCCACAACAGCATTTCACAGGCGGTCAATGGCTCTCAGTTCCTGCCGCTGACCAGGCTGCGGATGCTAGACCTATCTCATAATAAGCTGGACCTATACCACGGGCGCTCGTTCACAGAGCTACCACGTCTGGAGGCCCTGGACCTCAGCTACAACAGCCAGCCCTTCAGCATGAAGGGCGTGGGCCACAACCTCAGCTTCGTGGCCCAGCTGCCCACCCTGCGCTACCTCAGCCTGGCACACAACGACATCCACAGCCGTGTGTCCCAGCAGCTCCGCAGCACCTCGCTGCAGGCCCTGGACTTCAGCGGCAATGCCCTGAGCCGTATGTGGGCCGAGGGAGACCTCTACCTCCGCTTCTTCCAAGGCCTGAAAGGCCTGGTCCGGCTGGACTTGTCCCAGAATCGCCTGCATACCCTCTTGTCCCGCAACCTGTGCAACCTCCCTAAGAGTCTGCGGCTGCTGCGTCTCCGTAACAATCACCTGGCCTTTTTCAAGTGGAGCAGCCTCACCTTCCTGCCCAAACTGGAAGCCCTGGACCTGGCGGGAAACCAGCTGAAGGCCCTGACCAATGGCACCTTGCCTAATGGCACTCGGCTGCGGAGGCTGGACCTCAGCAGCAACAGCATCGGCTTCGTGGCCACTGGCTTCTTTGCCCTGGCTGTGGAGCTGCGAGAGCTCAACCTCAGTGCCAACGCCCTCAAGACGGTGGAGCCCTCCTGGTTTGGACCCTTGGCAAGTTCCCTGAACATACTAGATGTGAGTGCCAACCCTCTGCACTGCGCCTGCGGGGCAGCCTTCATGGACTTCCTGCTGGAGGTGCAGACAGCCGTGCCCGGTCTGCCCAGCCGGGTGAAGTGTGGCAGTCCCGGCCAGCTCCAGGGCCGCAGCATCTTCGCACAGGACCTGCGCCTCTGCCTGGACGAGACCCTCTCCTGGGACTGTTTTGGCCTCTCACTGCTGGCTGTGGCTCTGGGCCTGGCTGTGCCCATGCTGCACCACCTCTGCGGCTGGGACCTCTGGTATTGCTTCCACCTGTGCCTGGCCTGGCTTCCCCGGTGGGGACGGTGGGGTGAGGACACCCTGCCCTATGATGCCTTTGTGGTCTTCGACAAGGCGCAGAGTGCTGTGGCCGACTGGGTGTACAACGAGCTGCGGGGTCGGCTGGAGGAGCGCCGTGGGCGCCGGGCACTGCGCCTGTGCCTGGAGGAGCGTGACTGGGTGCCTGGCAAGACGCTCTTTGAGAACCTGTGGGCCTCCGTCTACGGCAGCCGTAAGACGCTGTTTGTGCTGGCCCACACGGACCGGGTCAGTGGCCTCTTGCGCGCCAGCTTCCTGCTGGCCCAGCAGCGCCTGCTGGAGGACCGCAAGGACGTCGTGGTGCTGGTGATCCTGAGCCCTGATGCCGGCCGCTCCCGCTACGTGCGGCTGCGCCAGCGCCTCTGCCGCCAGAGCGTCCTCCTCTGGCCCCACCAGCCCAGCGGTCAGGGCAGCTTCTGGGCACAGCTGGGCATGGCCCTGACCAGGGACAACCGCCACTTTTATAACCGGAACTTCTGCCGCGGACCCACGGCCGAATAGCCCTGAGCCACGGTGCTGCCCAGCCCCCCTCCATGCTCGCCCCCCTCTCCTGCCTCTCTCTGCTGCCCAGGGCTGTGCCTGTGCCCCCACCAGTCCCCCCCAGCCCGACCTGGAATAGAGCAGGTACTCAATAAATGCCACCGGAGGCCAGATGGCTAACCTTGTGCTCACTGGAGGTGTGGGTGGGAGGTGGGAAGGGAGAATTCTACAGGCCTCCATAAAGTGAAGAGGTAGAAGGGGTGGTTAGGGGAAAATTGCCACAGACAGGAGAAAGGTCTGCGGGGAGAGAAGCTGCTAAGGGCAGTTTTGCTCATGGGCATCTTTTCAGGGGGGTCTGATGATGGACACTGAATGTGGTCTTGGTCCTTCCCGGAGAGCAGGGGCAGGTGTCCTGAGCGTCCTGCCCTACCCTTCCCAAGCAGAGCCAGGCACCCGCTGCCAGGCCTGGTCAGCACTCTTCTGTTGTGTATTGGTCTCAGGTATTTGCCCCTTTCACCTACTGGACTGAAAATGCCTTGAGAGCAGAGAACCTTCGGCCTGGTTCATTTCTGGCCCCCAGGAAAGTCCCACGAGGTGGCAGCTCAGGGGAATATTCATTCCAAAATGTAAGGAAAACATGGATTTGTGGCACGTTTGGAGGGGTGATTGCGCCCTCTGGTGGCCATATCTGTGCTTGGCGAAGAAGGGCGCTTCCCACTGGGAAGGGGAAGGTCTGTGGGTGCATTCCTGCAGCAGGGAGCTGGGAGCCACAGAAGATTCTAGGCTGAGCTCATAATCCATCCCTTTCTTTTCCACCTAGAGGCACATGCTGGGTCTCTCTGTTCTGATATTGAAGGGACACCTAGGTGATCTGCCACCTGGCTGCAAAGCTGGGGGCCCCCTTCCCTGCTCTTGCCTCTCAGAGCTGATTGCGCTTAGTGTGGAGACACAGCCACATCTGATCAGGAGGGAGTGTATGTGTGCCTCTATTTTTGATATAGAGTGTATATTTAAGGACACAGCTAAGAGCCCCAATGAGAAGAGACCAATGTTTGGAGAGGTCAGGTTCTGTACCAATAAGTACTCATGGAGCCATGAGTAGTGTCAGGCCTGGGGCCCTTGAGGGGCCCTGTCCTGGGCTGGCTTCCTACACCATCATAGCAACTACTCTTGGCTTTTGAGGGGTAAGGGAGAAATGCAGCCGAACACAGTTGACAGAGTTAGGCCTGGGGCAGGCCGCAGGAGAGTTGAACCGGTTCGAGTGGCCCAGGCCAGTTTGGGGTCTGCTCTGCCATTCAAGGCCTCTGGAGGGGAGGGTTGGAGCTGGCAGCAGACAGCTAATTTGGTAGCCCTTCATTGGGATTGCTTTTGCCCTCCCTCCAGCCCTCCAGCACATAGCCATAGCCTAGAGGGAAGTATCTGCTACTTTCTTCTTTCTGACTTGAGCCAAGGGCTTCTGTAGTGGGCTGGAGTTCCCTGTTCTCTGCTCATCTGAAAGACGGAAGGAGGGTCTCTGACCCACCTATCAAAGCCCCACGTGGGCTCTGACCTGACCTGTCATACTTCCTTGGCTGATGCCTGGGAAGAAAAGAAAACAAGAGCAGTCCTTTCTCCCAGGCTGGAGTCTGGGGGAGTCCCCTACCTAGTGGCTCTGACACTATTCTGGCCACAACCAGTAGCAGAAGCAGGAAGCAGGAAGCAGGGCCCTGTCCGGGGAACCACATTTTGCATGTAGGAAGCACAACCTGCCTTCCTCTCAAAATACAACTCACCCTTTTTCCTCTAGGACACTTTATTTAATGCCTTAGGCTTCTAAGTATTCTTTTATTTATTTTTTTTTGTAGGAATTAACACACCCTTTTAATTAGTTTTAAATATTTTTAAGGTTTAAAAAGTGTCTAAAGATTGTAATTTTTAGTTGGAAAACATTATCTGAATGAATACCCTGAAGGCAAACCACTGCAAAATGCTCAGCTGCATGTGGGGCAGAAGGGTAGGGATTATCTTCAAAGCACCCAGCTCTCTTGATGAGTTCAGAGGTGCACTGGTTTGTGTCATTGTGACATCCGTTAGGTGACATAGGTTGCTTTTCTTTTGGCCTGGGCGTTATTTGTCTGAAGGGCATCGCACTTGACCTCCAAATTTGGCTGACAATTTACTGATGAGCTTCAAAACCTCTGGGTTGCTCTGGCATTTTGACATATTTGCTGGGTTCTGGGCCACATCCTGGAAGGCCACCATAACGTCTAGATACTGCATGGCTGTAAGAACCTCTGGATCACTAAGAATTTCGTTGAGTCCCAGCATTCCTGCCATTCCAGGCATTCCCCCAGGAAAGCCACCTGGGAAAGAGCCATACTGAGCTTCTGATTGTCATCTGGCTTCTTCCTCCATCTGAGCTCTCTCACTCTTCTCCAGCCTTCTTAATCCTTTCCATTCTTTCTTTGATTTCTTGCTCTTTGTGTTTTCGCTCATACTTTCTTCGATGTTTTGCAATTTTCTGGGCCCTAAGTTGAATTTCTTTGAGCATTGCACTAGCGTCTTCATCATAATCCTGTTTACAGGCAAGGGCAAGATCATGGGCTGCTTCTTCCCCATGGCCAGAAGTCTGTGTGTTTCGCTTTTCACTCGTAAGGCTGAGATGAATCAGGATTTATTTCAATGGCTCTATCGCAATCTCAGAGGGCAGCATTCGGCTTCTGTAATTGGATGAAGACGCTGGCTGTCTTGGCGTACAAAATGACCAACCGAGGATTCAGCTTGATGGCATCTGTGAACAGTCAAGGGCTTTCTGTAGTTCACCACCAGTTAGGGCCGCAGTGGCAGCCACTTTCTTATCATTTGCTTGACCCGTCATCTCCTCAGTTATCTCTACATTTTCATCTCGCATTTCTTGAGGGGCATCAAATATCTGGTTCAGTCACACCTTCATTACCAATTTCTAGATCACTTTCCTCGTTCGATGGTTCCTCTGTCTGCATGTTTTCTTCCGCTTTGTTACTGTTTTTCCTTACTTAATATTTTCTTCTGATTTAGCTTTCTGAGTAGCAGGTGCTACTTTACGCCCCATGCTCTCCACCCACTCCCTCGGGAAGCGCATTTCCTCGGTGTGCCAAATGCTTGGATCCTGCTTACACATTTTCACCAAGGCCTGAAGCTGGCTCACTGTGCGGGGGTCCATGGTCAGAAGGTGGAGGATGAGATCACGTAGAAAGGGTGGCTTCTAAATATTCTTAGAGAAGTTTTGTGACATGGCACAGTTTCACACTGGAGTTGCTTAAATAAGCCAAACTTCTCATTTTTAAGCTGTTCACAAATCTCAGCTACTTCCTGCAGATCATTCCATGTTTTGTTCTCGTAACCCAAGAAGCAGGGAGGGGAAGTGCACCTGAGGGCCTTGTTGGCTCTGCTGGTCTTGAGTCTTATGAAGAAAGAGTGGATCTTCCTAAGCATTCAAGTAGAAACATCACCCCAGCTAGAGGAAAACAATCCCATTTGAAGGAAAGGGGGTGGAGGGAGTCCCAGGCGTGGGAATGTGAGGGACAATAGAAAGCCCTGAAAGCTTCTGTGAGGCAACAGAGCTGGGAATGCTGAGGCTTGTTTCCGGAGAAGGAAGGAACTGAATCATGGTTCTGAGGTGACGTGACTTCCATCACGCCCCACCTAGATATCTGGTTTTATCTGATAGGCCCATGATAAGGTTGTGTGCCCCAGGAAAGCCGGGCCCACGGCCAGCCTGCCAGCACAACTCTGTCCAGAAAGGAGAAGGCACAGCTGCCCTTTCTAGAGCTACAAGACAGAGGGCAAGGCCAAGAGAATCCCCTGACCTCTAGCTGCTTGGTTTTTCTTCAGCTTATTCTTTCCAGTAAACTAGACTTGTCATTGGGGTTCTTTTTCATTCCACACACATTTGCTCAGCACTTACTGTGTATCAGGTACTGTACTGGACTTTGCGGATACAGAAGTGACAAGATAGGGTACCTGTCTTCATGGAGATGACATTACAACAGGACAATCAACATGGGAAGAAGTCACCATGGGTGGTGACCAGAGCTTTGAAGGGCATTATGGCAGTGGCCAACCAATGGTGAGAATGCAAGAGGGTCTGCCTTAGCTGGTGTGCTCAGTGGAGGTCTCCTTGGGGACCTCGTCCTGAGTGAAGAGAGGCAGCTACACCATAATCTAGGGTAGAAAAATCCAAGCAGAGAAGGAGTAGCTAACACCAAGGCCTGGAAGCTGGAGAGAACCTGGGTATTTGAGACCCAGAAGTGGGCCCAGCATATGAAAGAGTGAACAAACGAGGGGGAGGACAGGAGATAATGCTGGAGAACTGGATGGGAGCCCAATCCTAACTCTGCCAGCCTGTGTGGGGAATCTAGAATTTAATCCATGTGTGACTGGAAGACCCAGGAATGTTTTCTGCATGGAAGGGACATGATCTGATCTGTATTTTTAAAAGATCTCTCAGGATATTGTTGGGGTGGAGGCTGGGGCACATGCCAGACCGTGGCATGAACAGGGTGGCAGCAGTGGAGGGGATGAGACGTGGCCTGGCCTGAGATCATTTCAGAGGTGGAACTGACAGCCAGTAGTGTGCCAGTGAGGTTAGGACAGAGCTGACTTCCAAATGAGAGGGTGAGTACCTGGGCAGATAATGGTAAGACAAGGGGAAGAGCAGGAGGGATGGGCAGACCCAGTGTGCCCTGTGCGCCTGCATGGTCAGAGGTGCTTGTTTGACACCCAGGCAGACACAGCAGTTGGCAGTGCATAGGTGCAGCCAAAATCCCAGGACAAGGAGAGATCACTTGGGCTGGGGTGTGTTGAGTGCGGTTAAGAGATGAGCCTGGTAGGGCCATCAACATCACAGGAGAACCCAGCCAAAGGGACCAAGAAGGACCAGCACATGAGGTAGGAGAAACAAGCAGCAGAGGTTAGTGGTATAGAAGCTTAGAGGAGAAAGCGAAAAGGCCAAGGACAGCCACCTCAAATGCCACTGAGAGATCCAATGGAAGGAAGAACTGGCCACTGGATTTGGCAAGACAGAAGGAGATGTGGTAAGAAGAGTGGCCTCCCTAGGGAACAGAGATGAAAGAGTGAGTGGGGAGGCTATGCAGAAGAGAGAGGCGGGACAGTGAGAAGGGGGTCTAGGGGGTCTCTGAGAGAGAGCTTACTTAGAGTTTGTTTTTACGACGAGTGACAAAGCCTGCTACACACCAATGGGAATGAGCCCGCACGGAGGAAGAGATGCACACAGCAAAGAAAAGAAATGGCTGCAGGAATGTGCAAGAATAGGACACAAAACACAAGAGGAGAGTAAGGGTGAGGAGCACAAGCCCCTCTGCTTTCACTGCGGGGGACATGACTACAGGTGCAGGAAGCCGATGGGCTGGAGAAGTGGCTGGTAACAGATAAGTCGGGCCCATCGTGATGACTCGACTTTCACAGGGAAGCATGAGGTCAAGGCAGTAGCTGAAAGGGAGAGCAGGAGGGAAGCAGCTACCGCAGGACAGCTGAGCAGCACTGACTGCACATTGAAGATGTGAGGTGAGAAGTTTAAAGTGAAACCAGCTGCCATGGTGGTGTCACTTCTTTTAAAACCGTTCAGTTGCTGGGGTGCGGCTAGGTCAGCCACTGGATGTGGTAGGCATTAAAGAGGTAGTTGGGTTCACGCAGAGTGGGAGGTTCTGCCACTCCAGCAGGGTCTGAAGCTACCACCAGAGGACCAGTATTTTTTGATACAGTTAATACATCTCTGTCATAAAAGGATGATGAAAAATTATTTTTTGATTCAGAGCCAATAGCAGAAAGATCCATCACTTAAACAAGAATTTATTTCAGGACTATGTTTTTACTATAGATTAAAATTTAATATAATTTATTTCACATATAAAGACAACTCTGGAGACTATCTAGATATGATAACCGCCTGGGATTGGGTAAACTGAGGTCACACTCAGGCCTGAGCAGATACCATCTTGCTTAAGCCTGAGAAATAGGATTTTTCTCTTTCACTCATCACTTCAAAATGCAGCGGCCTCCTGCAGAAGTTGCACTCAGCTGAGGAATGCGGCTTCAGTTCCAGCCCCACTCGCTTCCACGTGACCAGCAGATTCTCTGAAGAGAAACAGTTTTTAAATATTAAAGGGAGTAAACGCCCGAGAAAAATGAAAACACGTCCACACAAAAACTTGTACACAAGTGTTTACAGCATCATTATTCACAATAGTTAAAAAGTGAAACAACCCAAATGTCCATGAATTGATAGATAAACACAATGTGGCCAATGTGTATACTAGAAGAGGTAATGAAAAGAAGTACACTGCTTGTTAATGTACAGCACAGACGGACCTTGAAAACGTTACGCTGTGAAGAAGCCAGAACAAAGGACCACGTGTGGTATGATTCTACTTCTACAAAACATGCAGAAAAGGCAAATCCACAGAGACAGGAAGATCAGTGGTTGATGGGGGCTAGGGAAGGAGGAAAATGGGAGTGACTGCTAATGGGTATGGGGTTTATCTCTGGCATGATGAGAATGTTCTGGAATCACAGAGGTGATGGTTATAAATGTTGTGATTGTACTTAAAAACCACTCAACTGTATACTTTAAAAGGGTGAATTTTATGGTATGTGAATTATATCCAAATAAGGCTATTATAAAAATCAAGAGAAAAACAAGACCTGGAGTTGGGCTTTATTTCACAGGCCTTCAGGGAAGAAGTTGCTCCAGCGTTGCCATAATACGACATTTAAAGTGAGCATGTCTACCAGAACGCAAAGCCTGAGGAAGCGGAGCAGCCTGGGAGGGCTCAGGAGGGAAATGTGCCTTTGAGGCACAGGCCGGCTGTGGCTAACAGCCCCGCTCAGTCTCTCCTTTAGGCTGGACACTGGGGTGGGGCCAGTATAAACGTTGAGCAATCACTCTTGTCAGAGGGGTTAGGCGTGGGGTTAGTTCCTGGGTCACACATCCCGGAATAATTGAGAGAAGTACAGAGGACAAATGTGAGCTGCACCCGCAGGGCCAGGAGAGACTCAAGCCTGCGGAGGCCTCTCTTCCCCTGCAGCGTTCGTTACCATGCATCCTTAAGGCACACTGAAAAGGGGACGTGGAAACACTGGGCAGAATACCAGGCTCCCTGAGAGCTTCCAAAATGACTCTGCACCCTCTTGAAGTAAGTCAAACAACTGATTGTCTTTCAGACTTTTGAACCAAGAGGGCATTCTTAATTATGTGGAAAAAGAAACAAATCTGAATGCCTCTGAAGGGCTTCAATTATAAACACTGCAAAGACAGCTTCATGAAACTCTCCAATGAGGTGCTAGCACTGCTCCAGACACTCACCGAGGAAGTAGTTCATCATCTGTGGCGTATGGTGAGGGGTGGGGGCGATCCGCAGGAGCTCTTCCCCCCGGGGCACCGTAGGGTAATTGATTGCTTGGACATAGATGTTATGTCTGCTCATGAGTTCATCACAGACCTCTGTGTTTTTAGCAGCATCTGCAACCTAAGTTTGATGAAAGCAGAAGGTAAGGTCGCAAAAGGATGGACTACTTCTTAGAAGAGATGCTAATGAACACAGTGTCCACAGGCTCAGGCTCAAGACCAGACTGTAGCAACATATGCAAGCTTGGGGGAGAAGGAAAGTGCTGCCAAACACCTGCAGTGTAGAGGAGCTGGCATTGTTCAGCGAGCACCAGAGAACCAAAACCATATTAGAAAAAGGAAACTTCACATTGCTCTCCTCCCAGGCCTCACCTGGGGAAAACAGTGGTTCTATTCACACCAGCTGGCCTTCACACCCAGGATGTATAACCCAGCTTCGGTTATACTAGCTGTATTCATTACACTAATTCAGCCGTGATACCAATAGGGCTACCATTTGTAGTAGGAAGGGCATGGCTTATTTAAAAATTTACAAAGTAGAAAGCCATACGTCAAAGCTGGCCAAGCTCTGGCTTCTGGAGCTTTCTAGATACGATCTCTGTGTTTACTCTGTTAAGGTCAGTGCTCTGGAGAGAGAACCTCTGCTCCAGTCTGCTGGGTTCAAAGTCTTTATTCTTATTGTGAAATCAGCCAAAGGCAGAAACATGGCAGAGGGCTGCTAGCTATAGCCCCTGCCCTAACAGTCACCCTGCTCAAGCCCAACTTCAGGAAGGTATGAACCAAAATATCTGCATATCACGTGGAGGCACAGCCCCCAGCCAGTCCAATCAAAGACAGGCCATTACCCGCACAGGGATGATGTGACTAGGGCAGTGGACGACCGGGAGGCCAGCATCCATTAGCATCTGCCTCATGAGCTTGACATTGCGCTGGTGCTGGCGGCGAAGTGCCCGCCCCTCGGCGCTCTTCAGGATCCGTACAGACTCCAGGGCTCCAGCCAGCAGCATGGGTGGCAGAGAGGTGGTAAAGATGAAGCCAGCCGCATAGGACCGTACAGTGTCAATCAGAGAACTTGTACTGGCAATGTATCCTCCAACACAGCCAAAGGCTTTGCCTGAGAGAAGACAGCTCCATTTATTATATAGCAACAACCTCTAAATGTACACAGCAAGGTGCCGTAGAGTGTCAGAGCATTTACTTTTTTGCTTATCTTCTTAATTTGTCCCAGGACTGAAAGTAGTACAGTCATGCATCACATAACATCTTGGTCAATGACAGACTCATACATGATGGTGGTCCCTAAGATTTTTTTTTTTTTTTTAAGACAGGGTCTTGCTCTGTTGCCCGGGCTAGAGTGCAGTGGCATTATCATAGCTGACAGCAACCTCCAACTCCTGGGTTCAATCAATCCTCCTGCCTCAGCCTTCCCAGTAGCTGGCACTACAGGTGCGCGCCACCACACTCAGCTAATTTTTTCTATTTTTTAGTAGAGATGGGGTATTGCTATGTTGCTAAGGCTGGTCTCAAACTCCTGGCCTCAAGTGATCCTTCCACTTTGGCCTACCAAAGTGCTGGGATTACAGGCGTGAGCTATTGCACCCAGCCTCGTAAGATTAAAATACTGTATTTTTACCGTACCTGTTCTATGTTTAGACATATTTAGATACACACTTACCACTGTGTTACAATTGCCTACAGTATTCAGTACAGTCACATACTGCACAGGTTGCTAGCCTAGGAGCAATAGCTATACCATACAGCCCAGGTGTACAGAACGCTATACCATCTTGGTTTTTATAAGCACACTCCGGAGTATAGGATGTTCACATGACAATGAAATCATCTAACGATACACTTCTCAGAACATATACCTGTAGTTAAGCAACATGACTGTAACAGGATGCCCACCATTTTAAAAAGGGAAAAAAGCTGAGGAAGATTATGAAAGGGTCTTGCCCAAAGCCACATGGCCAAGCTGGTGTCTGACCAGGATCAAAACGCAAGTTTTCAAATGAGGCCTAGCACCCCAGTGAGTGGCCCCAGTGCACCCAAATGTCCAGCTGCTGCCTCTCTTCCCACCATTTCATTCTCACCGACCTTTCCCACCTAGGCTTACTGCTCTGTCAGCCGGAAAAGCTCCATTCCCACGTTCTGCACTGTGTGTGTTCTTTGGAACAAGATTTGAGTTGCAGCACTTGTGCCACCCTCTCACTGCAAACATGACCCTTGAGGCTGAAATTTTACCCAGCTAAGGCATTAACTGTTTTGGTATGATTGGTGTTACTTCCTACTTAAATAAAAACAAAACTCTTGACAATTAACATTTGTCAGATAAATATATGAAAACTAAGAACCTGTTTGGATTGATTTAGAGCCAGAATTTTTTTTTTCAATTCTTTTTTTTTTTTTTGAGACAAAGTCTCACCGTGTTGCCCAGGCTAGAGTGCCGTGGCGTCAGCCTAGCTCACAGCAACCTCAAACTCCTGGGCTCAAGCAATCCTACTGCCTCAGCCTTCCAAGTAGCTGGGACTACAGGCATGCGCCACCATGTCCAGCTAATTTTTTTCTATATATTTTTAGTTGTCCAATTAATTTCTTTCTAATTTTAGTAGAGACGGGGTCTTGCTCTTGCTCAGGCTGATTTTGAACTCCTTAGCTCAAACAATCCGTGCCTTGGCCTCCCAGAGAGCTAGGATTACAGGCGTGAGCCACCGTGCCCAGCCTTTTTTTTCAATTCTTGTTGAGTCCCTTTATATAATCTGTATCTCAAGTTTCAGGATTAAGAGCTCCATAAGAATCCTCATAGATCTTAACATTATGTTCTGTAATTAACATTTTTGCTGAAACCAAACACAGGGCTGGGTGGAAAACTTCTAAGGTGGAAAATTTCTCTCTCCAGCCTTTTCCATCTCACAATGATCTTACCTTCAAAGAGCCCACGTCATGACAGCTCTTTAAAAGAAAAGAGCTGCTGCAAGTAGGACACATGAACAAGTGCTTTTCTCCTGGCAGGGTTTTACCCTGCGAGCCCCTAGGCTCTCTGGATTTGCATGAGGCTCTCACACCCCTTGACAGTGCTGAAGGATGCTCTCTTTTGCCTGCATTTCCTTCACCAAGTGTACATTATACATTGGTATTTTAGCTGCCAGATGGATTTCCAACTGCTTACCAACTTTTGAAGGTTAAAAAAAAAATCTCCAAATTTATAAAATCTACATTTTCGTCTCTTTAGGGTTCTGACAGGCAAAGGGAATGTCCATAGTAATTGTTTGATACAACTCATTTATCTTCTCCATAAAAATTTGGATTTAGGTCCTACAACCTCCATTATATTGATGAGGAAACTGAGGTGCAGAGAGGTTAACACCAATGTAAGGTCACATAGGTAGTAAGTTATGAAGCCAGGATTTAGACCCAGGCAGCATGGCTCCGGAGTCCAGCTCCCAACTACCACAAGACACTGCCTCCATGTGAGGAGAAGTAGAGTAAAACCACGGTGAACTGGAATGTTCCCATGTGATAGGGATAGAACTCAGCACTTCCTAACACCTGAACTTAATAACTGCTCTAGGAGAAAAGTACTAGAATTCTTTTCTTTCTTTTTAATTAAGGGTAATAATCTGAGGCACAGAGAATGAAAGGTCTTGCCACAGCACAGAGTTAGAGCCACAATTATATCTGAAATGAGTTCGGATGGCAATAAATGGTATTTCTGTCATGTTAGGCTAAGAGATGTACTCTGCTTCTAGGAGTCATGCCTCCATGACCCAGGGGATTCTGCCAAGCTGTGCCATCACTCATTGGGACAAAGTAACTCACTACAACCAAAAAGGGGCCCAGGCTTCATGTGCTATCACACTGTCTCCTTACCTGATCCCAGCTAGACTAGTTAGTCCTTGGCCTTGTTAGGATAATGTAATTTTAATGTGGATGACAGAATGTACAAAGTATACACACCAAGTGTTCCAGAAATGATGTCCATTTTTGGCATGACTCCATCCCGATCGCCAATCCCTCCGCCTCGAGCCCCATACAGCCCCACTGCGTGGACCTCATCCACGAAGGTGATTGCTCCAAACTCATGGGCCACATCACATAGCTCTTCCAGTGGGCACACTGCCCCTGAGGAAAGACCAGAGACTGCTCTGAAAAGCTTGTCATTTCAGAAATTTCTGTTTTGGTTAGAGTCAGAACAAAACAAACTTACATTCTAAAGTATTATTTTTAATATTTGGAAGAAAATGAACTTGCCCCAATTTCTAGGTTACCCTGGGGTCTTAGAACCTAGTAAAATCCAGAGAGAAAATCTACATTCACTCAAATCTATGCAATGTCCACCAATTACAAAACCCCAGCAGAAAGTAAAAGGAAAACAAAATGCAAAAGCGAAACAAAACACCACACTTTTAAGAGTTCAGGCCTAGTTTTTCATCTCAGGTTTCACATTAGTCTCTATTTAGACTTACCATCCATTGAGTGGACAGTTTCAAATGCAACAATCTTGGGGACTGAAGGGTCAGATCTTTGCAGCAGTTCTCTGAGATGGCTGACATCATTGTGACGGAAGATGTACTTTGGCACTCTGCTATTCCGAATCCCTTGGATCATGGAGGCATGGTTCCCAGAATCAGAGTAAATCTCACAGCCTAACATGACAAAAATGCTATTTATTGCCATCTGCATCCAAGACAAATTATTTCCTAGAGAGAGACTACAGACTTTTCCCTGAAAATGATATCCTGAAAATGCCCAGTAGGAAAAAGACACTGTGTGCCAGTTTCTTCCTGGCAAAATAACTAGCTAATGCTTTATCTTTGAGAAGGCTCAGAGGGGCAGAATAACTCTACAGCAGGCAATTAATCTGCTTTTAAATCTGGCTGCCTCACTCCAAACTCAATCAAGAGTAACTGAAAATGGTTAGGAGTTTCTCCAAACAATCTTCTTAGAATATGAAGTACATCTGAGGTGATTAGCTTAAGGACAAGACCTTTCAAGTCTGAATCTTCATTGGTTATCATATTCTGCTGGAACTCATAATGTACAGTTAGCATGTCATGCTCAATCCAAGAGCAAATGCTCCCAGATAGGACTGTTACTTTCAACTGAGAGTTTTCTGGTAAGCCTTCTTTGTTGCCAATATTCTTGTTATTACTAAAAACACTAAAACTCTAAGGCACCCATTCCAGGCCTCCTTACCTGGCATCATCTTGGCCAGAGTGAAGAGGGTCGAGTCATTGGCCACAAAGCACGAGGAAAACAAGAGTGCTGCATCTTTCCCATGAAGGTCAGCCAGCTCCTGCTCCAGGTCCACGTGGAATTTACTAGTTCCTGAAATATTTCTAGTACCACCTGCCCCAGCACCATGTTGTTTCAAAGTGTCCCTGTTTAAAAAAAAAAAAGAAAAGAAAAGTAGAAAAGGAAAAGGAGAAGGAAGAAGAAAAAGAAAAAGTCATGGTTCTAAACAATCTGTGAATTGTTCCAGGATCCAGGAGACAAAAATTTACATTGATCTAGCAATTCTCTCACTGTGAAACCTGGGACCAGAAGTTTTAACTGACTTCATCTTCAGACTAAGTGGGAGAAGGTATCCGCACTAGGGTGATGACACCTCTAGGGACCATTAAGAACAAGCGTTCATTTAATAGTCAATAAGTACTTAGTATTAGCTGAGTTAATTTCCTAAAGTTTCTTTTCTCTGAGAAACATTCTTTCCAATAACATGACATCTTAAGGGAAAAAAACCCTAGAGAAACATCTTGGATGGTGATCACCTAAACCCTCTGCAAACCAGTCACATAACGTTAGGGTACACTGATAGTTATACCTTTGATGGACACTCTTTAACAAGCCTCTTGGAGAGTTTGGCGAGCAACTCTCTCAAGCAACCCTGGCCATGGTGATCCTCCTGAATAACATGAATGATGGGATCTGATATACTTTTTAACATGGCTTTTTGGGTTTTTTTTTAATTTGTTAAAATTTTTTTTTTTTTGAGACAGAGTCTTACTCTGTTGCCCTGGCTAGAGTGCCGTGGCATCAGTCTAGCTCACAGCAACCTCAAACTCCTGGGCTCAAGCGATCCTCCTGCCTCAGCCTCCAGAGTAGCTGGGACTATAGGCATGCGTCACTATGCCAGGCTAATTTTTTTCTGTATATTTTTAGTTGTCCAGCTAATTTCTTTCTATTTTTTTAATAGAGATGGGGTCTCGCTCTTGCTCAGGCTGGTCTCAAACTCCTGAGCTCAAGCGATCCACCCGCCTCGGCCTCCCAGAGTGCTAGGATTACAGGTGTGAGCCACCGTGCCTGGCCTAACATGGCTTTTTGAAGTAGCTTTTCCTCTAGAGCTGCTAGACCTGTATTTCTCCACCTGCAGCCATGAACAAGGGTGTCTCTGTGCAAGAGACACTGCCTGGTGTTAAAGGCACATTCAGTTGTGGAGCGGTAGGAAGTGAACCGACATGTGTAGTAAATGAGCCTGTAAGCTTGAACCCTCACACACAAAGGGGCTCCACCACCTTCTTGCACGTTGGAGTTTCTTTAAAAGTAATCTGAGGCCAGGCATGGTGGCTCACGCCTGTAATCCTAGCACTCTGGGAGGCCCAGGTGGGAGGATCGCTTTAGCTCAGGAGTTCAAGACCAGCCTAAGCAAGAGTGAGACCCCATCTCTACTAAAAAAAATAGAAAGAAATTACCTGGACAACCAAAAATATATAGAAAAAATTAGCTGGGCATAGTGGCGCATGCCTGTAGTCCCAGCTATTCGGGAGGCTGAGGAAGGAGGATCATTTGAGCCCAGGAGTTCGAGGTTGCTGTGAGCTAGGCTGATGCCATGGCACTCTAGCCTAGGCAACAGAGTGAGACTCTGTCCCAAAAAAAAAAAAAAAAGTAATCTGTAGATGTTTTCAACAGCTAAGAATAGTACTTTGCTATGGCACTTTCAGCTGCTGAATATTCCCTCCATAAAAGATCCAACCTGTATAAATTATCAATATCTTGCCAAATAACACCAGTGATATTGGAAAGCTGGGGGCTACTTACATAACTGCTCCACACACCCGTGGGTGGCGACTCATTCCTAGGTAGTCGTTACTACACCAGACAGACACCTGCTTTTTGGTGATGAGGGAGTCTGAATAGTCATCTGCCATGGGGAAGATGTGTGCCCTCCGGTTTACAGTTTTAAAAACTCGATAGGTGTGGTCATTTTTTTTCTCATCAATCTTCTTCTCAAAGAAACGATCATACTGAAAAGTGGAAACAGCTAGAAACCGAACAAAAGATAGTACATCTGATGGTTAAGAAGCACATCTGGGTTTCAGTGAAAGACAGACTTGAGCTCAAGTTCCTGCTTGAGTAGCAGGGAGAGTCTGGGCAAGTTACTTAACATCCTCACCTGGTGAGGAGTAAAGGAGACTGAGCGCATCAAGTGTCTGGAAGCAAGCAATGTGTGGATGGTAGATATTGAAAGACAGAAGGCAGGCTACCAACAGCATCTGTAGTCACTACATCCAAGAACACCTACTCGCTCGAGCAAGGGACGCAGCTTTCAATCCTCAACTCGCCACGCAATTTTATGTTTAATCTGATGTATGTTTCAGTTATATACTCCTATATCAGGCAAATAACAATGAGACTTACATTTTGGCAAGTTATCTTGAAGAAGATGAGACACTCTTTCTGGTCGTTGCTTTCTCATGATATCCTGGAAGTTCTTCGGCAATCCACTTGGATCCCCTCCGTCAGTCTCCACACTAATCACACTGGGGTTCACTGAGGTTTGGGCAACCTCTGTAGCAAAAGCAACAAGAGGCAAATGGGACTGACATTCTATTCTGAGCTCACGATACCCTCCAGACATATTGTCAAAAATGGTTTACTGCCTAGTTCACAAAAAAAGCCAATCATAATCAAAATTAGTTGTAACCAAGTGTATGTGAAGCATCTCTTCTTCTATTTTGGTTATTGTAATGCTGACTCTTGGTGTTGTTTTCAGAGGTACCAGCCAGCTTTAATGAACATTAAAGTCCAAAGCTTTCTAGCTGGTTGGCGTGCCTTCCCTACTCCATTTCAAACCCCGTCTCCATCTGAATCTCAATTTTCTTCACAGAAACTAACTTTGGCCATATGTATAATTTCTGCCGGTAGGGCTTTTGGGAGGCTTTGGGTGCTCTGTGGATACAGCCACAGCTGGAAGTAAGGTTGCCACTCAATGACCAGAAAGACATATAGCTTGGGAGTCCTAGGACCAGCACTTACTGCAGTAACACCAGTTTTCTACCTTTTATCCCAACAAATGGTGCGAAAGACCAAGGGACAAAGCGTAGTTGGTAGCAGCTCAAGACTGCAGGTTATTTTCAGAAATTAAGCATGTTACTATAAAAGCTGGTCACATCCTACACACTCACCACAAAGAAAGTCCCACATTTTGCAATACAGTTCTTTGACTATCTATCTTGAGGACCTTCTTCCTTAGCCCTAAAAGAGGAATGTGTTTCCATAAATATTGTCCTAATAATAGCTCATACACAAATCTAAAGGTCCAAAAGAGCCAAAAAGACCTCTTTGCTCTTCCTAATGGTCCGTGTCTCTGTTACCTTTCCTCACAGCATGCATTTCCTGCACATCTTCCTGAAGCTCGAGACTGGCTTTGCGGAAGACACTGCTGCCCCTCTGGCTCATCTGTGCTGCCAGAAAAGGGCATTTGCTTGCAGTGCCCTGGCTCGTGGCAGGCAAGGGGTGTCCAGACGGAAGCTGTGTGCCATCTGGAGTCTGCTGGGATCCGTCAGGAGCCTGCTGGACCTTGGCTTTGGCAGTTTTGTCCTCTGAGGGAGGAAATGGAAAAAGTGAAGCATCAGATTTGGTTGCACGGTATACAAGAAAACCACTTATTTCTTTCTCTTATTGCCTCAAAGATAAACTTTATACTTACTCTACCCCACCATCCAGACACAAGCTTATTTTTATTAGGTTCTGCTAATCTATTTTCTCGTCTCATTGGAAACAATGCTCCTGTGAAGAGTTAATTGGCACATCCCAGTTACTTCTCAAACCCACAGCATTTCTCCTTATAAACCCAAAAAAGTACCATTTTCTAGTTTTAGACAACCCAAAGTCCTTGAGTTGGACCACTTCCAGTACATTCTACCCCAAGTACACTCCACTTATTTCATGAGAGGACATATTCTCTAAGGTAATTGGAAGTACTCATATGAATTTTTACTCCGCTAATATTTTTTAAAAATTTTTTTCCTATTCAACCTGTAGGAAAAGAATTTGCTAATATTTTCTAAACAGATTCTTGACAAAGAAGCTTGCTATTGCTTAACATAAAAACTACTGGTTTTCTTCTAAACAAAAGATATTAGACTAAAACTTAGGTTTTTAAGTTACTGTCCAATATAGTTCAAATTATTAGTATGCTAAGAAAAAACCAGGGTGTACCACAATCACATACCTCATCTACTTTCTCATTTAATTCATCAAAGAAGTCTGCTGACAGACTTAACACAGTTGGCTGGTAATTATGCTTCTAGTTACAATGACTTCCCTCTCCCCTTGAGCAAATTCATTCACTTTCCTTCTAGAAAAGTCTTTCTTCATTCTGGAATACTCCTGTGAGTCACTGGCTAGCCTTTCCTATAACTTGAGTAAGGTGTCTCAATATAGTTTTCATAAAAATCTTCTATAAAGAAAAGCCAAAAAAATTATTTTGAAGTTAATTTCACTCATTACAAAAGTAATATATATTCATTATAGAAGGTCTAGAAAAAAAATGAGCCCTATCATTCAAAACACAAGCTTTATAAACATTTTGGTAAAAAAAACGTAATTCCTGAAAATAAATCCTACAAAGGATTATTAAATCCTTTCTACTTAAAGAAAAAAAACATTCCTTTCTTGCAAGTCCACACCCAGAGTACACACCTAAAAGAAGCTTGTGAAGTAAAATGTTCTACAGGATTCAGTGGAATCTGAAAAGCCTCATCATCTCTTAGCAGAACCGGACCAAAACTAAATTCAACCTTTGTGTCTTTATTAAAAACAAAACTTTATATACAAAATAAAGATGTATGTATTTAAAAAGATCACTAACAAATACTGTATTTCACTTATATAAGGTACTCACAGTAGTTAAATTCATAGAGATAGAAAGTAGAATGGAGGTGGCAGGCACTGGGGGGTGGGGGAAGAAACAGGGTGGTAGTGTTTCATGGGTACAGAGTTTCAGTTTGGGAAGATGAAAAAGTTCTGGAGATGGATGGTGGTGATAGCTGTACAACAGTATGAATATTTAATACCACTGAATTATATATTTAAAAATGGCTAAAATGGTAAGTTTTATGTTATATGCATTTTACCACAATAAGAAAAAAATTTTTTTTTTTTTTGAGACAGAGTCTCACTCTTTTGCCCGGGCTACAGTGAGTGCCGTGGCATTAGCCTAGCTCACAGCAATCTCTAACTCCTGGGCTCAAGCGATCCTCCTGCCTCAGCCTCCTGAGTAGCTGGGACTACAGGCATGCGCCACCATGCCCAGCTAACTTTTCTACTTTTTGTAGAGATGGGGTCTCACTCTTGCTCAGGCTGGCCTCAAACTCCTGGCCTCAAGTGATCCTCCCACCTTAGCCTC